>JAPYYT010001276.1:0-29257 GCA_030522565.1 Ceratosolen corneri
CTGTGCGTTAATTCCTGGAAATTATTAATCGCCGACCTTTCGAAAACAATGTAAGAATAACTCGATCGTTTCAAATCACTCTTTACTCAAAAATATATACACATATAAAATATTATTTCAAAATTCTCTTTTCTTTGGGGCCATCTGGCAATCATAAATATAAAAAAATTCTAAGCAAATTAGTAAAGAAACAGTATTATTTAGGGGTCCTCTTTTTTCTATTCGGTTCTCGAACAGGATCAATCCCCTTGAATTGGAGACAGGATTTATAATTCGGTCATATATCTACTAGCCGGCGAATCAACGTTCTTTCTAAACAATTCAAATTAATTGACATCCGACACAGCCATAAGCGGACATTAAGACTAATCGGACCAGATCTCTACTCACATCAATTCTACATTCACATAAATTTCCATAGTTCAATATTTGTATCTGCATGATCAACATTCAACTACATTCTGTAATTACCACGCATCTTTTTATATATTTATTATTTAATAAACTTCATTTTAGTCTCTAACAACAAGATTTGCTCAGTAAAGAACATTCATTTCTATCACCTCGCCTTTCACTATCTGTATCCCTGGTAACATCTGGGAGAGAAAACCCACACGGGAAAAATCCCGAACAACGACATAGTAATTAAATATAACTTAACAGATTATCAACAGTCTCAATAATTATATCTAATTTTTTATATATTTGGATAATATTATAATATATTTGGATATGGATATTATATATCTTGTATATAATATAATATATAGATATGGATTTTATATATTTGGATAATATTATTTTATATAACTATTCTATATAATTATTCAAGATATTTATAAATTTCAGTAAAACCTTTTAATAAAATGTGAGAAATTTACACCTTCTATAGATCAAATACAAATTAACATAAAATTTTTTAAAATGAATTACTTATGGAACCTCTAAGATGCAAAATTAAATAGTCAAAGGTAATAAACATATCAGAAATTATTTATGTATGTATCTGTAAAATAGATCACTTGAAAACACCTTGCATAATAATAAGCGGATGTGCTACCATATATCACAAAAAGGCTTCATGTTTACGTAAAAGTAGATGAGTAATTCATCTTTTATGAAAAATAAAAAGATTACGATGAAATAAGCGATGAGCTGTCGAATTGTGGAATAGGAAATTAAATTCCCTCGTAAAAGAAAACATAAAAAAATCTGTTAAAACAAATAGCAGTCCAAAAATAGGAAGTGAAAATATTCTCGAAATCAACACTTTTCTTTTGCATTTTCTTATCTGTGTCAACTCATGTAGTATGTCCTTATTTACACTTAAGCATAATAAAGGGACAAACATGTTGAAAAAAATATCGAAAATCTGTTACAGCAATAATGTAGTATTCGTATTTGCAAAACATTAGTTTGAAAAAATCATGAATGTAGCCAATAATAATGAGGAAAATAAGGTTTTTAATCAGAACATTTAATGTAATACTTTTAAGTGTATTTAACTAGCAGAATTCATAAAATTAAATACTTCGTAAACTTTTATTTGTTATATAATATAATATATGTTATAATATAATATATTTTCAGTTATCTATATCAATATATAATTAATTACTATCTATATATTGTAGACTTGTAGAAAGTTTGATATTATAAAATTATAAATCTAAATTTCCAACAAAAGAAATAAAATATATTTAGTAAAAATATCGAACAGTACTTTTATATAATAATTCTGTCTTAACTTGTAATAAATATATCTAAAATATTTGGTAATAATAAAATAAATTATTACTTAAGAAAATATTTCGGATAAAATAAATTAATAAATGTTTGAATTTAAATATTAGAGCTGAGTTTAAATATTTTTTTTATTTTAAACTTTTTAACTACGAAAATATAACTTATACCATATACTATCAACGTATAACGAAAATCCAATAACTAATATTTGAGAATATTAAAAAAAAAATCAATGATTTTAATGATTATATTGTTCATTTTATTTATAATTATATTGTTTATATTATTTATATTTATATTGTTTATGTTATTCACATTTATACTATTTATATTAATTATATTAATAATATTTTATAGATTTAAAAACTTATAATTCAATGATTTTTTCTAAATTCTCTCATAATATAAAAGATTTTTGTATAATTTATTTGCACAAATTAATTTTATGTATCCGAAACTTCAATAAAATATGTGAAATGTAAATAATATTAATAAATATATTACAGTCGTACTTTTGAAAAAAAATTAATAAAAATTCTAATTTACAATTTTTAATATGAAAAGCAGTAAATGTATTTTAAAATCCTGATAAAAAATTCATTATTTATAAAGAATAATTAATTTTTATTATCTTCATGTAATAATCATAAATTGTCATACATTTCCTATTTTTATTTATAATCTTATAAATCAAATAATTGCATTTTGTTTTAACTTTTTTTCAATTATCTTTTAAAATAAATGAATTCACGTTAAATATATTTTAAAATGCAGAATACGTATGCCCATACGGAAACAAATATCATATAAGCGGGACACTATAATGATAAAATGTATAAACGTTTTTATATAAATAAAGAAAATGCTTTTAATTTGACGCTTAGGTAAGCAAAGTATGAAACTTAATTTATAACGCGTAGGTTGGCAGGTCTGACTATAACCCATTTGTGCTACTCACCGAGAGCGAAACATGCATCATTAATAGTTAGAATAGTGTATCTGTAAAATGGAATAAAGTAAATTTCCTGCAAGTTCAGCCTTAAATTATTGAATTAGTAAATTTTATTATAGTATCCCGAAAACTTTAAGATAAATATTAAATTTTAAATTTTAAAGAATAGTTAAACGTAAACTATTAAGGATTAAAAATATATTGAATGAAAATAAAAATATTAAAACTATTTAAAGTATATAAAAAATGCTGCATAACGTATATATCAACTGTATATATAATAAATTATTACTAAAATACTATTAAATAAAATTATAATAAAAATAAAATTATAATTAAAACTTTTATTATTAAAAATAACAATCGATAAATTATAAAAACTGTTTTTGAAAATGTATAATATAAATCTATACTATAAATCTAAACAAGGCGATTAACAAGTATTTTATATTAAAGTTTATCAACTGCAAATTCAATGATATAATACCTTGTTTAGGAACAAGCGAGATAAATTATATAATAATAGTGGATTTACTAAATATTCGAGGATATTATTAAAAAATTTTCCAGAAATGTAATATTTAAATATTATTTCCATTTTTGTTTAAAATAATTAAAAAAAAATGTAAGTATGTTGGAAAAGTGTTGATAAATAAATATTAAGAATATGAAATTAATTCCAATATAAATTTACATAGTAGTTTTAATAACAACATACAAACGAAATCTACTTAAAAGAAAATTGCATTCATTCTAATATGAAATACAACAATTATTGATATGATAATATCAAGTTCCAATAATACCAAGTATTTGATATTGTCCATTAATGTGTGAAAGAAAAGAAGTACATTGTTGGTGATTGAAGGAATAAAGTAATGTCTTGGAAAGTTAGTAGCAAGAAAGCAATAGTTCAGCACGTACAAATAAAATTCAATGATTCCGACTCTGTACCTACTTAGCATTGTTCATTTTCTCAAACCTCTTTTACGACATTCTCAATCAAGGTAAAGCTTCAACTTGAAATGCGATTGCGAATGATAACGCATGCGTGATTTCATATAACCTGTAAATCGTAAAGAGTCAATCGGTATAGACGTGTGCACTAGGAGCGCATGCGTGCAGGATCTCGTTACCACGTTAATAAGTAATGCGCAGCAATAAAAGTTTAGAGATCAATAAAAAGTGGTAATGGCTATCCTGAGGCCAGAAGGCACAGACAGTGTCCTCGATTACATTGACAAAATTTTTCCGACCCTTCTTTTTAGCTTTTAAAACTCTAGACGTCGCAAGAGAAGCAAGAGTTCAAAATGAAAGAGTAAGCTCATTCGTGATACAATGCTAATATTTCCTACACAACGAGAATGAATAAACAGCAAAAAAAGATGAAAAAAATGAGCGGTAATGATAAAACACTCATACGTATGAAAGAAGGTCGACGAAGAAATGTAGAATTATGAATGAAATGAAGGTGATATGAGGTGATAGTTACGATTTAGAAATTGGTGGTTAAAAGACTATAATACCCTTTTTATGATTGCTAATGATGCAGAATCTAGTGAAAGAAGTTATGTATGAAATTTATAAAAATTCTCTGATGTATTATAAATAATCACTAAAAGTATACACGTTTTTCCTGTTTCATGTGAAATTAAGAAAAAAAAGTGAAAGAACCTTAAAAATTACTTTCATAATTAATGCAATCTTAAAAAGTAAAAAATAATGTATGTATTGTTTGACTTTTGAAAAAATATGTATTTATCAAAAATTATATAAATATGATATTTAAATATTATTGGGAAATATAATTAAAAAGAAATTCATTGTTTTACTAAACAAAATAGCTCTTAGTTTCAAATAACTGTTTTAATTAGTTAATTAATAATTTTTTTAATTATAAAAGTGAAATAACATAAAATATCATAAAATTAGTATATCGTTTGATTTTTATTACATAAATTTATATGTTCAGATCTGGCTAAATTAGTTTTCATATAATATTATAAAATCATACGATAGGATTATACACGCTATACGATAAAAACAAAACATTGTAAATTTCGGTATTACCTGAAATATAAAATGAATAATAAAAATTGGACCAATATGCAAAATATACAACTACAGATTACAACTACAGACTACAGATGATTATTGATTGATATGTATTAAAAGTAATTTTTATATTATTAACATTTGATAACATATCAACATTTAATTGCATACTGAAAAAATAATTATATAGATATTATTTAGTAATTATATTAAATAAACAAAATATTTAATATAATTATATAATTAAATAACCACATTATTTCTCTCAAAGTAAAAACAAATAACTACAATAAGCATTTTCAATGTATAGAAAGACCCAACTTATAAAAATAAACTTGTATTAAACAAAATTACTAGATTATGTGCCGAAGGTTAATAGGAGAATATTTAAAAAAAACTTTTATAACATGGACATTGAAATTGACTTGCAGTGCTACTTCTCTATTATTGATATTCGAACCGAGATTAAGAAATAAAAGAGTTATGATACAATAGGATTTGAAATAATGAAGTCGTTCCGTATTATTAACTAAAAGTAAAGTTATCACTGACAAGAATGGAAAGAAAAAGACGTAAAATATTTTCACTGTAGTTCAATCAATTATTTTATTATATATCTAATAGCCATTATAGGGTGCTGAATAAAATATCCTTAATCTCTAATACCGGTAAATAAAATAATGAGGATGGCTCTTTACGCACACACTCGAATGATTTAACAGCGAACAAAGTTATAGGAGACAATTTGATAAATTGAAATCGAAAGATTTGGCTGAGGATCGGCAGATAAAGAACTATGTAAATTAATCCTGATGTATGATAAATTCAATGGCTTTCGAAACAGAAAACTCTTTGGTATTTCACCTACAGCAGCAAAAGAGGCATACAAACTATCCTAAAACTGTGATCAAATCCTTAAATAATGTCGAAAACAACTAAATTATACTGTTCTCTTTTTCAATAATTTCAATGAAATCGAGTAATTATAGTTACATTATTATCGTGTGACATCCCGTTTTATATTTCATGTTTTTGTATTTTGTTTTTTTTTTTAATTTTTGATCATAAGAATAATCATTTTTTTATTCAATTTATTTTAATAATAATTTTTTTATTTATAATAGATATTGTGACTTCTAATTCATATTCAAAATAAATTTTATTTTCCAAAAGTAACTAATTTTTGCGATTTTATTCGATTAAAAAATCATATTACAATTGCTGTGTTTAATTACTAGTTTTTAAACAAGAATAATTGATACAAACTAAAAGTTCCTTAAAAATATAGTGCATCTTACGAAAATTTGAATATAAATTGCTTATTTTATTTGGGTATGCTAAATTAAAATATTGTATTATTTAAAACTCATACTTTGAATATTTTATTAAACTGTGAATTCACAGATATTGAATATAAGATCAGAAATTTATGATCGTTAAATTTACATAAGATTATTCAGATTAGATTCCAATTTCAAATTCCAATTTGTGCCAAATTATATTTTTCAAGAAAAAAATTTAAATAAATAATAACAAAAGCATAAATTGTATGTATTGGGAAGTACTTAATAAGCACAGGAAATATACAGATTTGCTCTACAAATCAAAAGCTAAAACAAATCGATGTATAAGAATAAAGTAGAAAGAATTGGAAGCAAAAAAAACACAAAGACCCGATGGAAAAGATCCTTTAACCATCTATGAGAAGGTTATATGGCCTACGAGAGAGGATGAACCATTGATCCTCCAGATACTTATATTGAACGATCCCAGTGAATGAGTGAAATGGATATAAATCGAAATGAACCTGCGTAAAAAGGTGATATAAAATAAAAGAAAAAAGTAAAGGATCTAATATGAAAATATTAATGGATATTAAATAAGATATTTGATAAAATTTGTCATTTATATTTATAATAAAATTGCAACATATAATTCTTTATTCAAATGATTAAATGAATAAACATAATTGATTGAGAATTGCATAAAATAAAATATTTGGTCTTTGAATAAGAAATGTGTCACATATATTTATTATAAAATAAATTATTTCTCATGAATTTCATATACATTCAGATAATAAGAAATATTGGATATCAAAATGATAAAAATTTCATTTTTAAAATATGTAGATTCTATACGTATTGTATAGAAATTCCATACGAAAATCGTTCCTGATTAATAAATTTGGGGATTTGGTACGGCTAAAATAAGTGAAGATGTTGACGGTTTTGCTTCATAAAATTCATTTCTGTCTTTCAGTTGATTAATAAAGTGGTAATAATCAATATTATGTTTTATATTATTTAATATTATTAATATGTATTAATTTTGATAAGTATATACCTACAATAGACATAATATTGAAAAATATGAATATATTCAAGAATCCAATATATTGAAGATATTAGAAAAATATATTAGAAAAATTAAAACACGATTTGCAGAATGTAAAATAAATTTAATATTCTATATTAATTGATTATAATTGCTTTATTATTAGATAGTGAACAACAAAAATGGATTGAATTATCTGCGATTATTTTCTTCAATCTTCTTTTGAATTTTAATTAATATCTTTAATCCATCTTTAAATACATTTTATTATTACTATTAACTAAAATAAATGATCGTTCAAATATAATTACCTAACGTTTTACCTTGAATAATTCAGGAGAATTATAATAATGATTCTATAATAAATAAAAAATAAAAAAACAAAATTGACAGGTTCACTTTCAAAAGAAAGCACTTTCTTGGAAATACTTTATTTGTACAATCCACAGACAGAGAATTAAAAATTACTCTAATCATTCAACATTATCAATAAATGTAGAATCATATTCAATTCATATTCAATTTTATATAGAAAATGAAGAATATTTCAGAAAATTGTTAGTGTTCATTAGCCGAACTTCGACAATAATAAAAGGGAAGCCTCGTTGCCCGATTGTCGATGGTAATTTTTGAAATTCACAAAATTAACGATAAATAAAAGCAACAATCGTTAAATAAATATAACCGATTAATTCACGAGCAAAAAAAGCCCAAAAGGTAAGTTATGATATATGCTAGACACCTCAACTTCAACATCTAACACGGAGAAATATTAGCAAAGGCAATCGCACATATTACCAATTTGCTATAATTGTATTTGCAATACCATTGTAAGAATAAAATGCACAAGGCAAGCAGTCGTGGTATTTGAAAATTCAAGTGTCACGACCTAAAAATCATTAATAATGTAATCTTTACCCGAGTTCGGCTCTATCGTCATTGCTTCGATCCCCTTCATAGCTCTCTTTCCTCCACACACACTTTCTCTCTCTCTCTCTCTCTCTCTCTCTCTCTCTCTCTGTCTTACTCTCTGTAGCTCTTATATTCTTTACGTTCCACGATCGCAAGAATGAAGAAATGTATATTGCTGATACAAATCAACATTACTTCCAAAAAATGTATAATGCCTCTATAAATTCGGATACTGTTAGGCTTAAAATCGATTTATAAACTACTGTATAAATGATATAGAATATCTCCTGAGATAATACTCAACTACACATTTCTTCAGCTTTGTGTATTGTTAAAATGAAAAATAATCTTTGTGCATTTATTCTTGAAATTACTAGAGACCAATATTTATAATATATCTTTATAATAAAAATTAATTACTATTATTACAGGTTTCAATTTTTACAAATGAAACTATTGATGGTAGTTCATTATGTTTCTCTTGTATACGTATATTTATATTACAATATAGTTCATTTTTATATACAAACTATCTAGATAATAACTATGAAAATTAAAAATTTATAAATCTATAATAGTAATTATAATGAATTAGTGCTTTTTACAGATGTACAATATTATTCATCCACATATTTTAAAGAATATAGTCATAATAAATTTTGATTTAAAAAATAATAGTAAACTAATGAAATTAATTCTTATTAAAATATAGTAGAATATAATTGCGTCGCGTCCTAATTTAACAAGATTTCAATTCTAACTATATATAACAGTGTATATTATAGAATGAATTATATTTGAAAAATTAAATTTGCCGAAGGAATTCATTTTCAATTATTAGTTTATTAGTCGAATTTTGAATTAGTTGCATATACTGCAATAAATAGTTAATAGTGAATATTCTTTTATTAAATAATAAATGAGTTACTTTGTCATTTTTTTACACATAAATTATGTCTAAAAAGTTTCGATAACAAATAGCTTGTCAAAGACAAAATTTCAACCAGCACAAAAAATGAATTGCATAAAACTTATATAAAATAATTCATGTATAGTAAAAAACGAGCCAAAAATGTAATGACTTTGTAGCAAAACGTTGGCTATCCTATATTATTCAAGCAATAAAAAATGCATTATCGTTCACATTTTCGAAGAAATTTAATCTAATAATTACTCTAATGCTCGATTCGTCAATCTTGATTTTCTCTTCCCTGTTCTCAATTTAACCGAATCCCTTATACAGTAAAAGTGACTCCATATGTAAAATCATAAACTACCAACGGAACTTCATAAACCACATTTATATTGTACGCGCCTTTGATCGTTTGCGAACCATAACACCATAAAATACGAAAATATCAGATAACAGAAACGAGATGACTTTGAGAATTCAGGAAGAGAATAAAAAAGAGATTGTTACATACACGAGAACACGTTTGAGTGTGCACGCATGCACGTACACGAATTAGTTCACGCATACGCGAAAATCAATGCGCACGCAAGTTCACACCGTGATTCGACTTAAAAATGCGTTTAGTAAATTTAGATACTGATTCGTTTTTCCAAGTAAGACAGGCAAAGGCTTTCATCACATATTCGATAATCCTAGAATCCTGTTATGATGAATCGTAGTCTTAGAGGCGTAACATCCCCATTTCTCGATGTAATCGACGTCTTTCTGCATCCTACTGGTTATTAATTCATTATGTCATCACGTCAATTTTGCCTTCGTTAACAATATTAAATATGAGCCAAAAATAAGTTGGGCTGATCCTCTTAGAAAATCCAGTAGTCAGTACTAAAGGTCCAATCCTTGGTATTTGCTGCTCCCGCCAAACCTGTAAAACATAAAAGTATAGATAGTGAAATAGGAATATAAATTGTAACTGCAGTGAATTGTAACTGTAGTGTAACTACATTCAATGGGTGAGAGCGAAGAATTCGTGGCTGAATAGAACGCAACATCTTGTTGTTACCAGTCTGACAATTTATTGAAGGACTTTAAGGATTTACCTGAATGTGACATGTACATTTAAACTTCGTTATTTGATATTTTTATTATACTTTTATAGTGGCAATGGATGCACCGCCGTTTGAGAGAGTGAAAAATGCACCGACCGACGATTTTTTAGTTATTGTTTTGTTTCTTTCAACATTTTTTCAAAATTTAATGATATTTTATATAAGCGCAAGCACATACGTGATTTTTCGACGACATTTATCGGCAGATTTTAAGTTGCGAATATGACTTACTTCATATACTGAATTGGTTTTAACTATAAAAAAGGTTTAAAAAATTCTTTTAATATAAGCCATATTCGTCTTTGATGAAATATTACAATTTTCGCTTCGATTTATATTTTATTTCTATCTTTTATGGTACTTAATTTAAACTGATTATTGACATCAATTCTTCTTCGTCACGTAGTCCGTTTTTATTTCGATTTTTTAATAAATACGAAATTGTAATATGTAAAAGACGATAATTTTAAAATAGTAATATTGAAATATTTATATTTCATTATATTTAGTACAATAACAAAAATTCGATAACCTTGGAATATAAAAATATTCTTTTTATCAAATTGTGTTTTCAAAGTCTTATTTACGAGCATATTTTTACGACGTAACAAAATGTTGACAAAACTAAATGTACGTAGTAATTTTCTTAAATCGATCTTTATAAATTATCGCACAATTTATATCTTTACAAAATACTAGCATATATCCATGGGTAGCAAATTTATAATATTTACATCATATGCATCTTTAAATTATTTATCCGACTATTTATTTTTTAACGGTATGTATTGAATTTTCATTAAATTTTTTTAAATTAAATAATGTATACTCGTCGAAATATATTTAAAGTAAATAATTTAATAACCCATTGCTTATTTTATTAAGCTATAATTTGTAAATTAAATCCATGGTGTATTATTTTAAAATGAAGGCGATCCTATTACTATAGATTATATGTATGAAAATTATAGTAGTATATGATAAGTATATGATTTAATATCATAATCGAATGAAATAGTTAAAGGACTTCCAGACAATTATAGAATTCTCGTAAAGAGTTTATAAGCACAACTTCATCGAGCAATAATAAATTATCTTAAGATTGACATACGTTAAAAGTCGCGAGGCAAGAGGTAGAGAAACGAGAAATAAGACAGAGAAAAGAGAAATTTCTTAGCTATTCTGAGCAACTAGCCTTTGTCTGGGTTCCAGTCCAAATAAACTTCGATATTGCCTTCTTGCGTCTAGCTCGACGCCTGCGCGCTTACGAGACTTTCGTTTATTCATCTTCGTCCCAACAGCAATTCTATTGCTTCTTTTATACGGCCGATTCCTCGAAGACTCATCCGATAGATTAAATGTCCTATCTATCAATTCCCACGTGCCGGTGTCGTCTTCCTCCTCATCCTGATCTCCATACTCTTCTGGCAACTCCGCTTCGACTTTTCTCAATCTCGCAGGTATTGGAGTGCTATTGCTTGAGTTTTGCTGATATGTCATTAAAATATTTCTCAATAAATGAAATGGAGTATTTCGTTCTGAAAGTTGTTCCAAGAAATCCGAATGAGAATATTAACAAGAATCATCATACTACTTGTGCAAAATCAAAGAATATAACTTTGCAAAAGGGGCAGTATTGGAAAAAGCAAATATTGAAATATAGAATATTTTAATAGCAGTAAGCTTGTTATTTAAATGCAATTTTCTATTGTACTGCTATAAAAATACTACCATATAAGGAGTGCAATATTAATACTAATAATAAAATACTTAATAATATCCGACATTATAAATATGTAAGAATTTCTTAAGATATATAAATATACGAAATCTTTATTGCTTACAAAATAGTAAAACAGTATACACTAAATAATCAAATATTTCTTTGAAATATATATTTTTATTTTATTACAAACTATAATATAAGTAATTAAAATAACTTTTTCATACGCAAATTTTGGATTGAATATTATATATTTTTTTTTAAATTTATTTTGAGTATGTATTTAATTTTCATATATGTTATCAAAAATCTATATGTATAATTTGACTTTTATCTCCTTGGTTAACATATAAATCAAATTGTTAACATTATAACAAATACACGTTTAAAAAACTTGAAATAAATGAAACTTGAGTTCCATAAGTATAGCACAATTAATTAATTTGATAAATTCTTTTTCTTAATATTGTTGTTTCTCACATGTGATCGCGAAAATTTTTCAAAACGAATAAATATCGATTAAAAATATTATTTAGATAATAAGTCGTATTCGAACGTTAAGGCCTTCCCCTTACCTTCATTTAATGATATCCGTTCAGTTGATACTGCAGTCGTCGTTGAGCTCAAATTGTCGGCAGGAAGTTGTTTCATTATCGTTTCTCGAAATAAATCATCGGTTAGATTGGCCGTTTGGTTTTGCGAGCTTTTATCAAATTTTGACACAAGAGCAGGAGCTTTTCCATCGGCTTTGTACTGATCCGTCGTATTTTCAAAGAAATTTGGGGAAATCACCGGCAAAATATTTAAATATTTTGTTGATCCATTTTCTATTTTATTTGGTGACAGACTCGTCGAATCGAGCATTGACGTAATTTCATTTGAATAAATTGCCGTGGTCGCTGAAATATTTTCTGAAAATAAGCACTTAGAAATCAGCTGTACCAACATCGTTGTATTGGTTTCGTTTTTTTTCATTGAATTCGATTCGTCAATATTATCAGCATTAAAGGGCAACTTCGCATTCGACATCGAAAAAATAAATTTATCGAAATCCAAACTGTTGTTCAATTGAATTAGTGCTTCATCTTCCGTTAACATAGACTCACCGAAATTCTCGAAACTTGGATCTGATGCTAATATACTTGAATCGGTTGTTACGAACAGCTCGGTAGTGCTTAACTCCATAAAAGTGGAATTTTCAGTATGATCTTTATCTAAACTCAACCAATTCGAAGGATTATTTGATTCTTCGGTAGATTTCATCGAGACTTTATTCGAGTCACTGAAGGTAGAAGTATTATTCACAATTTCATTTCTTTCAATACTATCTCTCAAAAATATATTCGACATAATATTTGTAGATATTGTCGTAAAATTATTGGTTTCGTTGGTTGTTTTATAAATATTTTCTTCGCTTCCACTATAAATCTCTGGGTTTCTTTCCGTAGTGTCATTCGACTCTTCCGTTAAAGCAAAAAAATCCTCGTTGCTCTTAGTTAGCAGCTCGTCATTATTCCAACTCTCGGAACTCGCGAAACGTCCTGCCTCAACATTATTCGCAACTAAATCTGTACTATTTACGAAATTGGAAAAGACGGTACGATTAATTTCATCTCCAGCTGCAAAAAAGTCTTCGATGCTCTGTGTTAGTAACTGCTCTCTACTATCTTTGATTTTCAAATCGGAATCAAATACAACTAACAGATTTGTTATATTTATATTATGATCTCCGGCATTTATCTCGCGGTGGTTACCAATATTCTCATCACTCGTGAAAATATTAAAACTTTCCGAGCTAGCCTCATCTAAATTCCCATTTTCACCCTTATTATCTTTAATCTGTAAATGCGAGATAACAAAATTTTCTTTACTACGCTCGTGAATCGCCTCGTTTTCACTACTGTTTTCCGAGCTTTGTTCATTGCTAGAAGATGACGAAACAAAACTACTTTCGGTAACAACCGAACTACTCGAATAACTCTTATCCTCTTCTAATTCATTCAATTGTGAACTCGACCGAATAAAAGAATTACCGGAAGTTCGAGTGGTGAGCTGAAATGATTGGTCTTCATTATTACCAACGGATAAAGTTTTGTTTGACTTGTTTTGGCTCGTCTCGTTATCCTCCCCGGAATCAGGAAAAGTCTGATCGAAATTTGTCGTACTAATTGCAAAACCCAAGAAGTCGTAATAAGATGTTGTAGCTGGATCATTCTCATTGACGGGAAATTTTCCACCATTTACCTGCTCCTCTTTATTATATACTTCTCTAATAACGTTAAAGTTGCCAAGAGTCACGATACTGATGTTCTGCCTGTAATTGGTTATTATTACATACTTTTTAGGTTTTTCATTGTCTCTTTCAAAAATAGAATGGAATGGCAATAGAGGCTGGAGTAAAGGCGTAAGAGAATTGTGCACACGCGTACATATCTGTATGAGGACATAAAATAGGGCGGAAGGAGGCGACGTATTTAATGATAAAATGTCAAAGAGCTCCTTTCCTGAAAAAGGTCCTTTGTTAAAGCGTAATATATTTATGTAAAATGATTTTAAAAAATAAATAAAAAAAAAAATTAATTACATAAATTAATATTAATATACTCATATAATATAATATAATAAAAATATACTCAATTTAAACTAACTGATAAATTTATTTAAGGGAATTGAATAAACAATAAAGTTTTCAGAATTTTATTAAAATGAATAATATTATTAGGTACAAGTTTTTATTAATATCAATTTTTCTCTACGTAATTATTTAATTGCAAAGATCATAAAGTAAATTACTAATAGAAAATTAATAATTTGGTAATTAAAAATATCGTTAAAATTTATATTCAATCTTAAAAAATCTAATAAAAATTTTTATAAATCCATTACAAACGATATTTCAATAATTAAATAAAACCAAATAAAACATTACGAAAATATGATAGTCAATTTACTCGGCAATAAGCGGATCCGTTGTTCAAAATATTAAATGAATAGAAAAAGAGTGGAACGAAAAAACAAATTAATATACGTGGATCACAGAGTGACGTAAATGATGAGTGTAAAAAAAGTATATTGCCTCATTTATTCTGCAAATAATGCGCAAGTGTGTGCGATAAAAGTTTGTTCTTGCATATCCAACTTCTTAATCAGATAAAGCGTTAATGAGAAATGAATCGATTGATTCAAATAAAGAATGACGCGAATAATGAGGGAGTAATCACGCACAATTTTAGATCGCTGTAAAAGAACTCTCAAGTTTTCAGTGGAATTTTAATAATGTCTAACAAGAATTTCACTATCAGAAAGGTTAAATGTGAAGTTGCTAAACTTCAGGAATCTTCACATCTTCGACTTTCATACTCTCTGTTTCTTACTGCCATTATGCACAAATACGTGCCTACTTGAGCACATATTAATGCAACAACCACACAATTCATAATCTCCACCATGAAAGTAATACGAGCGAGGTTTGCAAAACTAAAGAAAAGGTGACACCGAGTAACTCTCGTTGTGTTTGTTATGTGTAGAAAGGAAAATTATGAATGACGCATATAGCATGAGTAAAAATAAGTAAGCGATGAACAAATTCCTCATAAATATGGTTCTTTTAACTTTTTAATTGTA
Source organism: Ceratosolen corneri (assembly GCA_030522565.1). Lineage (NCBI taxonomy): Eukaryota > Metazoa > Arthropoda > Insecta > Hymenoptera > Agaonidae > Ceratosolen > Ceratosolen corneri. The sequence goes on from JAPYYT010001276.1 coordinate 15,372, forward strand.
ATAGGGTTCAGTCGTATTATTCCTACTGAAAGTCTTGTAATTTGGTAATTTTCCAGTTGTACAGCAAAAATTGTAAGTGATTGAATACTTCCACTAATAAAGCTAAATAAAATTCATATTCTCTGAAAACAATAAAATGAAAAAATATTAACTAATAAATAAAAGAGAAAAAATAAATAATTTTTAATTAATTGAATAATATAAAATAGATTAAATAAAATATACGATTTTAAAAAAATGAATTTTATATATAAATTTTTTCTACTTTTTAAAGTTTAAGTTCGAAATTGTTAAAAATTAAATTATTAGTTAGATTTTCAAATAGTACATATGCACATCCAATATACTTCCGTTATATAAATAACTAATATGTCTCGGCAAGCATATATTTATCTACGCATTTATATTAGTTACATAAATGGCGTGAAAACAGTAAATTAAAAAAGAATTAGGTACTTCATTTTCATTTTCATATTTTCCGTAATATTATTAAGATATAACTTGTATTATTATAATTACTTATGTAACAACTAATATGTTTATAAACGTATATATTTGACAATTGTATAACAAACCCTTCAAAAGAATAACTGAAATAAGTTGCCAATTAATTCAAAGAATACACTTTATCGATTGTACGAAGAATTATATTCGTGAATGTTTATAAAATCGTGAATGTTTATGAAAATCAATAATTTCAAATCAAACATAAGTTTTGAGACTTACAGTCATGCAAAAAAGCCAAATAAAATAAAAAAGAGGTAACGGATGAAAATGTGAAATTAAATGCACAGACTAACGTAACAAAAGCTAGTAGATGAGTCTTGGACTCAACTCAAGGAAAAGGTTCCACTAATTTATGTTTCCTGTGATAAATCAGCTGTGGAATTATTAAAAAAAGCATATTACGAAGACCTCGCGGCAAAAGCTCGTCATAAGTTTTTGTATATCAGTTTGTATTCCGTCAACAGCCGCTTGAAAATTTTAGCCGTACTCGTCTGTATATAAATAAAAGTGTATGCCTATACATATTTCTTTATTTCATCTCGTATCTGCAGACATATTTTATATATTTTTCTTTATTCTCCGTTATTGTATTATATTAAAACGTCTCCTTCGTACAATGATTACAATGAGTTTGGACCCACTTCTACTATATCTCCCATATGTACCTGTATACTTATTACATTTCTATTATATACCTAATTATATACCTATTTGTACCTAATAAAAATTTCGCTAAAATTAACTTTCGATAGAGTCGTATACATAAGTTTTTGAAATGTTCTAGTATGCTATCTTGTATTTTGGCTTAGAGGCTTACGAGCATAGGTACCTATTCGGAAAATTTCAACTATACAAAATTTTCAGCTATATTATGAAGCCGCTGATGCGTTGTCGGTCGATTTCATTATTGTATGAAGCATATTATTAATTCAAGAACTCATGCAAAAAATTTTATTATATAGCCAACCCCGAATCTGAATAATCTTAGCTGATTTTTCATAAAAAAAAGTAGCTGCTTGGTTTAAATTTTCAAAAATAATCCCTTTCATTCTCTTTCTTTTTACTTAAAGGCATACATAATATAGATATAACTTTAATTTAAATAATCCTAAATCAAAATCACAATTTATCACTTATTCCGTATTAATTTAATTTTTTTATCTCTACATCATGATTTATTTTCGTAAAAATATTTTATTAAATTTTAATATTAAAATATTATAATTCGCGTAGTAAGCCGGTAATTAAAGTGTTCGTGTAAAAGAAAAAATATTAATGATTCATTAATATTTGTTTCATGTTACATATTATTTTTATATTATATATTACATTTTTTATATTTTTACATTAAAAAGCTTGCAAAAAATTATTTAAAATATTTCATCTCTTAAAATATTCACAATTACTTTATATATATTTTTGAACTAATAAAATATTCATCTTATGGATCGATAAAACTAAAATTTATGTTATATTTTTAAGACCTATAAAGTATCACGTATAAAAAATTTATATCATTAAATTATTGATATATCTGAATCTATAAATGAAAATATTAATTTTATGATATTATTTCATAATAAGTGAATATTTGTGTAAAAACGTTTTTTCAAAATATATAAAAATTAGAATGAAGCAAAATGAAAATATAAAATTTTTTATTTTGTAAATAAAGACATATAAATATATACACATATAAATAAAGAGAACAACTAACATTAAAAAATATTATGTAAATACTATTACGTTTAATATATTTATACTTTATACTTTATAACATAAATTATTTATTCATATATAAGAAATTAATAATTACTGAATATTCCTTTTATTATCATTTATTACTTTGAATCATTATGATATCAATATATTTAATTAATCTAAAAATTACATTATACTGTATAATTATTTTAATCTCACTAATATAATAATCAATGATTTATGTAATATAAATAATATTTCTTTATATATATTTTTATGTAAATTTATTAATGAATCAAAGCAGTTATGATAAATTTATATAAAAATTTTTTAATAAATATCTCATGTAAAGGAAAATATATACATTTCTTTTAAAAAATTTTTAATTTATTCATATCTGTGTAAAATTCGTTCCTATAAGAATGATATTAATAATTGAAAATTAAAGATTTTTCGAAATTGATTTGTTTTCTACTTTAGCTGTATTTAATTTGTAGTTTTATTTATTGTTATTATTTATTATTATTATTTATTGTTACGTCGTTAAGTTATATAAGTTATATAATTACGAAGAACTTATAAAAATATAATTAGAATTTTAAATAAAATAACTCGAATAAAAATTTTTATAGATCATTGAGGTATCATGAGGTTCTATGTAAGCCTTAACTGCGAATTAACTAGTACTGTAAAATTAGTACATCAAAAAGTTATTCAAACTTTTGATTAAATTTCCTAGTTAAGCAAAACTCCAACAACTGTAGTTGGACAAAGATTAAAAATGATCTTCAGATGTTTATTGCGACTGAAATATTACAAAATTTTTCAGATCTATAAATTCATATCTTTGGAATGTGTTCGGAAGCAGCACTTTAGTAATAGCTGAAACAACAGCTAATATATAAAAATCAATCTTATTTTGCATACATCAAATCGAGCTCCATACGTCACTTCCTAGGACGCCAATGGCAGATAAAATTTTATTAAAGCTTGTGAGCATACCCATCATCGGTCCAATCATCACGCTCTTCACTATCAAAATATGCCACAAGGATGAGCCGCGAAAGCTTGAGGAGATTATCATGAAGCGGCGTCCCTTTCGGTTGACGGTTTTGAAGTAATATCAGCCTTGACCAGTCCGATGGCAAGGCACCGAACGGTAATAGTTCTTCCGCTGTATCCAAATCTGTAGCGTTCAGTTCTGTCAAGTTGAGACTGGTCACGTAATCTTGGAGCAGCTCTACGTCCAGCATGGCACAGCTCTTGAGGCTGCAGCTGGTCTGCGAATCTACGATTTTATTGCCGGACAATTATTGCACCTTGAATTATTACCACGAGGAATTAGATTAGAAAATCTTTGGACTCGGACTTTCTCATAGGATAAAGATTTGATGTAATGGTAAAGTTGTAAATTACGGAAAAATAAGCTTTCGAGAAATAAAAATATTTTTAAAGGCATTGTTTGTATAGCTTTTAAAGTAATTTAATTATATTTTTAGATAATGCAAATGCAGAAAATTATTTTTTGGGTACTTACAGTAAAATTTTAATTTTATTATTATGGCTATTGATCTTTAAATAGTCTTTCAAAAATCTACCTATTTCATTTCTTACGTTATATACGAAGAAATATTGAAAATCAGTAATAATGTACATTATAGACCTCATATAGAATAATAAACATTTAATTGATTTAAAAATAAATGAAACTGTAGAAGAACTTTTTTGTATTGACTTTCGAATATAAAATATTATGGTAAAATTTAATAAATTTTAATAAATTTTAATAATTGTACAAATCCGTAATAGTTATATAAAATATGTTTAAATAAGCAATTGTGTGGCAAATAAGCAAGTGTATGTATATAAAATATCAACATTATATTAACAAAGACTTTTACATTCAGAAATACGAATAAAAATTTCAATTTCACGAAAATGTAATATATTTAATTTTTTATTCATAGTTTAATCCATTTTCGTATTTCGTAAAGAATTTTTCGTAAAAGCAGAAAGTGAATGTGAATTACTTTATTATAAAATTTCATTAAAGCCTCTTTTTATAATAAACAAATATAAACAAATTTAAAAGTATATTATTGAAATTATAAAATTAATTATGCTTTAAAAATTTTCTTTTAAATATGACTTATTTTTATTTGTATTAGTAAGATTAATAAGTAAGTTTAGTATTTTTCGCTAATGTACTTTTATTTGACGGAAAATATTTGTTTTTCATATTTTGAAGTTGTTTCCTTAGAAAAAGCTAAAAACAGATTTCTATTCTTTAATTTTTAATAAACTTTCGCATCGATATTCTAAAGCAATAATGAAAATAACTAAATATTTTATGCGTAAGCTGAAATAATTTTGAATTCTTAAACTTTTTAATAAATATATAGTATAAATTGCGCCCTCTTTTTTCTTCTTTTATTTTTTCCCACGCTTATCCTTTTTAGAAAAATTAATCAAATTAAAAATTGAATACCATTATAATAAGAATTTATTTCCAACTTGACTAGAATAGGATCGATTATTATATATCAACGAGTTCAAAATAGTTCCAATAATTAACAAACCGACTGACGAATAGAATAAGGCTCTAGAATAAATAAATAGAAACGATAATAAAAAATAGAATACGAAATAAAAAAATATGACAATAGTGGCAATTAGTCAAAAAATAATTATCTGATATTTGCAGCAAATTTTATATCAAAATATTCTATTGTAATTGACTAGGGATTGATCATTTTTGTACGTAGATTCATCCCTCTCATAAAATTTCAGACCTTCGTTGAAAGCGTCCAAGGAAGATCGATTTCTCAGTTCTGCAGGGCATCGATCGTTGTATTGTATAAGCAAGGTGAACTTGTAAAATTAAAAAAAAAAAAATATTGAGTCAGAGATAGAGAGATCGTTTACAAAAGCATTAAGTACGAAAGGAAGTAAGTGAGAATAATCCGTGACATCGAGATAAAAGGAACGCGTCACGAGAATCGATATCTTACCTGCTCCAACAATCGTAGTTTCTAAAAGCAATAACGGAGGCAGCAACAACAGCAACAGCAATGACGTTAGGACAGGTGCTAAACTCCGTGACATGACTAACGCCGCTGACAGAAGATTAAATTCTGTTTAGTCGTAAGCTAAACGTTTTCCTTCCCGTGGCCTCCCCGCTACTTACCACCTAACCACGTACGTGTGCCCCTGTGTGCATAAGCGAAGCTCGCGAAATTTCCTCCTTGTCATTGGTTTCACATCTGTCAAACGAATTTCGTCAGTCGATGGCAGGATATGCGCCCAGGTGCAATTGGCAGTCAATCACGTGCCTTCACATCCCCACAGCTTAAGACGCGCAACGTCTTCACGGAAAATCCCGTAATTTTCAGCTGGCTAAGGAAATTCAATCGGACATTGTGTATTTCAAATGTGGACATTTTAAAGTTCGCAATCCAGCTGACAATTGGGAGCTGGGAAATAAATTAAACATTTCTCAAGGCTTCGGATGTTAAATTTAAACGTTCACGCGAATGAGACTTTAAAAGTTGTTAATTACAACGACTACCAATTGATCGTATCTGTCAAATTAGTAAAAGTAATACAGATGAAAAATCCCCAAGAGATATTAGTGTATTTAATTTTATAGTATCAAAAAATTATCATTTATAAAATAAGACTGTAAGTGCAATAACTACTACTGACGATTTAAATCCATCTCTGTCATAAATCATTTATAATAATGTTATAATAATCTTCTTGTTTACTCTTACAACCAATGCATCGTCGTTCCCTTCGAAATCTTAAATTTTTGCGTTTCGTGCATTGAAACTTTGCCTCTCAAGTCATCTTTTTTAATCATTTTCTCATTTTCCGCCTCTTTCATATCCCCCCACTTGAAGGTCGGTCTCTCGGTGCGTTTCTCCATCTTTATCTTAATGTTAATTTATTTATCAGCAGGCATCGTCGTGTGTTCCTGGATCACACATAAATGCAATTACGAGAATGCATTAAGAGCCGAATCGCAATGTGCCGACAAATTTTGTGAGTAAGAGTTAACTAAGTTTTAAAACAAAGATTTTTATTCCCTATAAAAATGTAGGGCATTTAATCCTAATTATGCTTTCGATAACAAATTATTTTCATAATTCTTCTCTTTACAGAAAATAAATAAACTTTTAATCAAATCGTTAGAAATCGTACCAGAAGAGATTAAATAAGACTTTAGTTAATGAAGTAGATCATATGTCAAAAAAATAAATTAACTACTTATAAAAGCAAATTAGACTATGATATTACCTGTTTTTCTTTTAAATATATTCATCCACATATCGCATAGATTATTTGAATGTTTTGTTAAAATATAGATTTTTTTATTTTATTTTTCTGAAAAATCTTAATAAAAACGACAGCAATAGCTATGTAAGCATAGCTGAAATTTAAATGCATTACAATAACAATTATTTTACATAACTATATTATGTATAAAATTAAACAAGAACCACCAAATCAAAATTAATATATTAGTAATCGTAAATGATTTAAAAAATCTATTTTCTTTAATGAAAAGTTAATAAAAATGATCTTCATTTATAATACGATGAATATTTTTATGCTGATCACATATTTATATAAAATGTATAGAAATTAAAATATATCGTGTATATAGCATGTGAGAATAAATCAATTTAAAATAAATTACACGAAAGTAAGAATAATAAGTAAAAAGTATGCTCATAATTTGAAACGTGTTTATAGTTCAGCACATAAAAATTAATTTTAGAACCAACAATTAAGTAAAACTTTTTAGAATTTACTTTTATAAAATATCAATTTGTGCTGGCTTAGAGGGCAAATAAAAATTTTAATAAAATTTTGCGCATAGTATTGAAAATTTCGAGCACAATGAGCACGAATTTGAAACAACAAAGACTAAAAATGCAAAAATAAATTTCGTCGGGAGTCGTCGAATCAGATTTTTTCGGTTACTTTCTCATTCGTTAGACGATATCGGCCAAGAGTATCATTTATGAGAATGAAACGTTATCGGTGCTGGTAAAAAACCACAGAGTCGCGCGACTCGGATTTCGGAACGCGGTGTCACGTGCATAAAAATTGGCGAGCCTCGCACCCTCTCCCATGCCACGTCCGAGGAATGTGTACACGTAGAGTAGTTTTTGTACGAAAAATTGCCTAGGCGCGCATGTGGACGAGTGACGCATTTTCGTTGACAACCATCGTCCGGACCTCCTGCAATAATGCCTAAAAATTGGCAAATTTTCAGAATTATTAAACAGCAGCTGTTGGCATCTATATGAGTGGGATGCCTCGCTTCCTATGAGAACGACGAACGCGAATGACAAGCAATTTTCGCAATTTAAAAAGAAAACTCCAGTAATTTTAAACTCATAATTTGCCTTTATAATCGATGCATTGATCTTTCATATATATAATATGTTTTGATAATGTTGATTATAGTGCTGATATGACTTTTTCATAATGTAAATTTATACTTTATTTTAATTTCTGGTTGTAAATTTTTACTTTACAAAGTATTTGGAAAGAAAAGTCAGCTATCAGATTTACTTCATTTATGAAATTAATTTTTCAATAGCGATAACAAAATAAAATAAATTTATCTCCAAAGTCTTTTATGTAATCTCTTTGAATTAATGAACCGTATAATATTTGCATTCGTTTACAAGGACGTATAGCCATATAAATATTGCTCGAAAAAATTAAATTTAAAACACGATAAACATAATTTTAATAAAATGGTTTAATAAATGAATTAAATTTTATCTTTCAATTCGCCTATTTAGAAAGCAGTGACTGACTGTTATGAAATCTTACCATGAAATATAAAACGCTTACTCTCATTAAACCATAGGTATTTTGTAGCTGTATGTCGTTACCTGAAACGAGTTAACAAAATTCGAAGAATCACATAATCAAGCATGCGAATGATTATAAGACTATGCTTAAAACTCAATTTCTTCATAGAAAATAACTTAAAATAATGGATTTTCATTTGTACTTTAATTATAAAAAAAAAAATTACAAAAAGAAAATCATTTTAAAAGATCAAACAATACATAATAATCAAATCTATATATAAGATTCATACAACTATTATTAATATTCCCAAATTGTCATGTAATTTATTGGACAAATTACTAAATTTTAATTCTAAATTAACACTACTACACTTTAATCATTTTGATAAATATGATTTATAGAATCAAACCAATACGTAATTTCATTATAAATTAATATAAATAAATATATACATTTTCTAAATAAAACTTTCAATAAATAAAAATTAATTCGTTTCATTTTTCGTATAATATTTAATAAGATATCTTATAAAAATAAGATAAGTAATAATCCATAGCCAAAAATATTATATTAAATAATCGAATTATTATACTATTCTATTTAAATAGATATTTCTAAATTATGATGATTATTAGCTAATAAATTTTATAATTACATTTTTTTCATTTTTATTGTTAAGTAACGGAATAAATCATATAATAATCGTTTAAATTGTCACAAAAATTAATATTTTTTAATAACTTTCGCTTCTCAAAATGAAATTCTTTTTAAAACATTTTAAAAGTAATAATAAAAAATACTTCTGTAAAAAGTATTTCAAATACTTTGTATCTAATAAACCCGATTATGTATTTTATCTTGTATATTCAGGATAAAGTTCTAAAATAATATTAATCGGCTATATAATCAAAAAAATTTGTATTTTTTCAAGTTTAAATTTTTTTAAAATTTATAAATAGCTTTATCCATATAAATATAAAAGAAAATATTGCAGTAGCTATATTAGTTTTAAATAAAATATTCTCTTTACTTCGTTGTTGTTATTTATAATACCCTTAATCCTTATAGTTCTCAGTCAAAACATCCATTATAAATTGCATTAGATATCTTCCTAAGATTTAAAATTTATCTTCTAGACATATAACCGTACTAATATTCTTAAATATTATTTAGATAAATATTCAAGTACATTATTTAAGTATAGTAAGCTGTATAATTTTTAATTAATTTAATAATCGCATACAGAAATATAATAGGATGCATGAAATTTTTAGAAAATAATAGTTCGAAAAAATTAATTAATTTATGTGTAATACAAGGAATATTAATTATATTAATAATTATATAAATGAAAATTATTTTTAGTTCTGTTCAGCAAAATTGAAGAGATGGCCATTTTATCAATTCTAATAGGACCTGCATTTATGTGAAACGATAGAGATAAGTCTTTTCCGAAAATTTAAATACTCACCAAATATCAAAATAAAAATGTCGATAAATTTATAAAAATATGATTTTCGTGAATTTAGTAGAACAACCATTATTTAATATCATAATGGTATATTATAACATAAGACTTCTATTTTACTAAAAGCATTAATTAAATATTTGCTCGGTATGTATAATATTTTCGAGTCTGTCCCGCCCAAGATCAAAATCGTCATTAAGGAGTTGATAAATATGAATAGTCAATTAAGCTTATTGTGCGACTTTAGAAATCTTATACAGCTGTAGCATTATTTCCCGGTGGAGAGTACAAATTGCATCATTAGATGTAAGATCGGCGGGACTATAAATGAAAGCTTTTAACGCAGTACAGGTTACCTTACCTTATTACTCCTGGCTTCTCCGAGACTCGCTACCCATCCATCAGACTTAAAACTTAAATAGCATCGAACGTACCATTAGGCAAATCTGTCCCAGAAGCCTTGGCTTGAGTCCGCCGCAGGTAAGATACTTTCATTTGAGATGCGCAATAAGTGATCGACGCCACACAGCACTGCAATATTCGTTAATGAACAATGGAGACAATACTTACGCACTACTTAGTTCGCTTTCGCATCAACATCGATTATCAAAACAGCGTCACTATAGCGACCTTAAACAAGTATTATGTCTAATGCCAAATAAGTGGGGGGTGGCATGGGAGAAAATCCGAAGCGCCTATAATGATTAATTAATTTGCCGATGGCTGCCTTTATCCCGTGCGAATAATCGATTATTTACTGATTAAATCGTCCTCTTTTTCAGAAATGGACGGTCAATTGTGAATTTACAAGACAATGAAACTTCATTATAATGATAATTACGATCAACTCTCGTTCAAACGTGTAACGGTATGAGAGACCTCGTATCATTGCGTTCGGAAAGCAATGGCGAAAAAAAGTCTAATGGATTTACAATAACGACATGAGTTATTTCAATGGCAAGCCGAGCCTGTTTCCTCGATAAATCTGTAAACTCTGGTTGCCAGCACTAGAGATTAACTCTTTATCATTCCTTTGTTCTATTTTATTTATACTATCTATATAATCAAAAAATAAATTAAGCTTTAAATGATATATTACTCTTTTCTTTCTACCTTGTGCGAGCATTCGTGCACGTGCGCCTGTAAATCCTAGCAATCATATACGTCCTAATATATTTATCCTTAATTTATTTTTTGATTCTCTTCGAGCTTTACTTCGAATGTAATAAAAAAATTGAATTTGTAAAACTGTGTAACGAAAATTTCTATTATTTAAAAGAATTTTGAAAAATTAATCCGATGGGTACTTAATGTATACAATAATATTTTTCGGTAAAATGCAAATATCATTAAATAAACATTGAAAATGAGAATGAATTTATTGAAAAATATTGTTTGAATAATTCAGTATAAACATTGGAATTTATGGAAATTAAATATAGCACGGATAATTCTTTCACGTATAAATGCGATATAACTCAAGTTGTTTTTCTTATAAGAACTATTATTTAAGGAACAATGAGTAAATGCATTTGAAAAATAGCAAACAAAAACATTTTAACTAACATCTAAATACGTAATCCGCAAATATTGCAAAATCATTAAATTAGCTGTAATAATTAAAAAATATTTTAAAAATTTATCATATATTTCAATTAATACTTTAGTGAGAGATATTAGTTACTACCTAAATAATTGTATATTATAGTAAATTTAAAACATTAAAAATTGTTTTTAGCATATAAATACAAAAAAGTATATTATTTTTTACTTTATTTTATTTTGTCATTTATAATAAAAAATAAAAATTTTTAAAAGTTAAAATACCACTAAAATTATAGTTATAAAATTATATTTATATAAAAAATTTCTATAAACTTACCTTTTTAAAATCTATATTTTAATTTATAAGAAAAACATATTCTTGGAAAAATTACTTAAAATAAACTATAATTTTTTTTCTGTCTGATTATAACAGTGTACTATTTAACTAGCTAGCAATTAATATATTTTTACTTTTAATTAATAACAATTAATATACAATATTTCGCATATAAAAATCATATATAAAATTAACGAATGTAATAAAAAAAGTTCCCTTTTAAAATAAAATATCTACTTGTGTAAGTACGGATAAATATGACCTTTTTGATCAATCCTTATATATTCTATTGATATAATATATATTATATGAAGGTTAATAAAATAAAGTATAAGAAAGGTTGTTCCATCAAATGTTTTTATTTGAATGGTCTCGTAAATAGTAATGCCTCATAAATACAATTTTCTTCAATAATTTCATCAGACAATAAGCGCGTGTGCGAAATGTTGAGGTGCGCTAATTTATATATTAATAGTGATGTTTCGCTTTTTATAATATAGTACTACTTTGTTGACTTTTATGTGTATCATCTCATACGTATTTTGTAGATGTATATATAGTTTGTATATATATTGAAATTGTTTAATATTTATATAAAAATTATACATAGAACTGGTAGAATATAATTACAAAGTAACTACATACATATTTATACTTATGATAAAAAAAAAGTTTTCCTAGCCTTTGGCATTAGTTTACATCGACGGGAGTAGAATTATGTATGAACTTAAATTTTTAATATGTATATAAAAATGCGAATAGAGTGTTTCTTATCCACTCTTATGAAATACAAAGTATAGATGTAATTTTTTAAAATCTTTAATATATATATATATATATATATATATATAACGTATAATTTATATTTTTTTGCTTAACAAATGAAAACAAATTTTTTTATTTTTAACTCCTCAAATTAATGACTGAGTCCGTGATGTAAACATCGGCCCATTTACGATTTAAAAATTCCGAAACTGGAGCCTACTATGTAATCGACATGAAGTAAACAAAGTTTCACTGTAAGAATCTCTATATTGCATCAACGACTTATGTTACGCGCGCACATCTACATTCAAGATTATACATTTAAATTTTGACTGCATTGAGGCATTAGACAAGCCATAAAATGAAAATTTCAATTTCATTATTAGATTAACGTTAACATATATACGTTAATCCACTTGAAACAGAATTCACCATTTTTACAATACTACTCGTATACAAATTAATTGAACTGAAAATTTACATTTGTAATCGTCGGTTTATAATTTTTACTTACGCCTTTTTTTAATGCAAGTCGAAAATTTCTCATAAGGCATGCACTCATTACATTTCGAAAAATCTCCAATAGAGCTTAATAAAATTTTATAAAATAAAATAAATTTAAAAATTAATTTCTTCAAACATGTAACATAAATTTATTTTTAACAGTATAAAAATAAAAGAAATTAGATATATCGCAATACCAAAGCACATCCATAATAGAATTATTCTCTATTGGAGTTTTTTCAAGACAGTGTACGCGTAATCTGTACCATTTATTGTATCATTTATCATCTATCTTTTCGGTACCACACATTGATAACATCCATTTCTCTACATGAAAGTTGTTTTATTACAACGGCATATTTCTTACTACTGTGATAAGAATCATAATATTTATAAATATTCACGCTCAGAGATTATTCACTTATTCATTATTTTATTCATACGTCCTTTATGATTTACATTACTTTACGTTATTATGTCTGCTTCATTTTTTTACATAACCTTGAGACTATGAAATCTATCGCCACGGCGAATCTTCGCTTTTTGATCAATTCCTCAAATATTCATGGGAAAACCGCGATGACAATATAAATGTTGTCAATGGATGATTATAAGCGTGTAACCAATCAACAAAAGCCTTTCAAACCACCGATACTCAAGCGAGCGTAGATTGTCTTTTGAGGATATACAAATTTTTATCTCTACACTGGAATATATTTCTTTCCTTCAAAAAATCATTAAAAATATACGTTTACAATATAAAATAATAAAAAATTTAATTTCATGATTAATGTAATTAAATAAAAAAAAATAATAAATAAAATGTTCGAATTTACATTCTGAACAAATTTATTTTATAAATTAAAATAATTGCAAAATTATACATCAAAAATAAAAAAAATCAACAATTTTTGGTAGTAGCACTAAAGTAGCAACAAAATATTACATCTATTAATGTTTCATTTTGAAAAATTAGATGAAGTGCAGAATGTCTAACAAAATTATTATTAAAAGTTCATAATCTACTAGTACAATCATGATTCAAAATAAACCTTTTATTTCCAAATTAATAAAACAGGACTGTATCTCATGAGGAATACAAGTATTTATATACGTATATAAAAATGCTTTTATTCAATATATATATATATATATATACATATATATATATATATATATATATATATCTATATACCAATATATATATATAAATATATATAT
>JAPYYT010001277.1:0-30370 GCA_030522565.1 Ceratosolen corneri
ACGCTCGCATTATCTTCAAAAAAAAACGAGAGAGCGTGCGCGCGCGCGCGCGCGTGTACGCGAGAGAGCGAGAGAGAGAGAGAGAGAGAGAGCGAGCGAGCGAGCGAGCGAGGAAAAAAGAGAAAGAGAAAGCGGAGACGCCAGGGAAAACAATTCAGCGCCGGCTAGGAAAGTTGCACTCTAGGAGGTAACAACGGCACGCAGACCAGTGGATCTTACACTAGGTATGTCATTGCGTTACTCTTTGTGCTCTAAGTGTGAGTGTAGTGTACTACTACATGTTAGTGTGTGCGTTTTCGTAGGAGATGGAAGAGGGAGGATGTAGTAATTGTGATCTTGACACCTGGAACCCTTTAGTCAGGCTGTTGTTGTACCCTTTTATTTATTTGTTCTATAGGTGAGATTGTATTAATTTATTCTCTGATTCTGGGCTAATGGACGACCACCGTGTAACTGTGCTAGAATCTAAGTCAGCCTTATTGCTCGATGTTTTTTTCTCTTGATGATACTGTTGCATTGATATTATTGTTCAAGAGTTTGGCAATTAATTTTTTATTTTCTGGAGAAGACGGTCTTCTTTTTTACTTTGTAGTGAGAATTAGCCTGTTTTAAAGAGTCTGAAGAAATATTGTCATTGTTGGCAGGATTTTAAATAAGTTTTCCTTTTTGCATTGAAGCTATATAACAATTCTGTCTTAAAGAAATAGGTACACCGTGTCTATTCCCTTTGTCACTACAATGACTAGATGATGTAGAATTATTCTTAATGGTCTTATTTACATTTTGTCTTATTCTTATCAAGGTAAAAAAATAAAATTGTTCTTGTCAAAAAAAATAAAAAAAAATAATTATTCACATTTATTAAAATATCTTGAAAATTAACCTTATTTTCTATAGTGCCATCTTTCTATTTTTAATTCCTAATTGTTGAGATTGCAGAGTCAATTTCATTGTTTTGTATTGGATCGTTATAATTTTCATGCGAGCAATTATAAATGTTTATTTTTACAAAATATTGTTAATTAATATTAGTTAAAAATTAATTTTAAATTGTTGCTTTATATAATTGACTAATTATTTTGTAGTGACGGCCCACAATTATATAGGTTTTAATATTACTTTATAGAAGAAATGATTATTAAATTTATTGCCTTTATGCTTATGTTTGTATATATATATATATATATATATAAAGTATGCTATATTACAAAACTTCTTTAAAAAATATATGCATGAAAATGTTCATAAAAATATTTCAATATATCTAATAATATTGAATCGTGCCATGTGAATTGATTAAAAATTTTTAAAGTTTTATTTAACAGTTGAGTTAATAGGTTTTTTGTATGTTTGTTAAAAACTAACATTGTTTCTCTTTGTGAATATTATAATTATTTTTATAATATAATGAAACAACCTAAAACAGCATATTTGTTCAGAAACAACTTCAAGTATTACCAGATTTACAATCAACACTTAAATCAACCTTTATTACTCTTTTAATACTTCATCTTAAATAATCACATTACTCATATAACATTTATTTGTATTTCAGATACCCAGTGCCATTCCAGAGCAATATTGTCGTGCTAAAAAATACTACAACCTAACATGATATAAATTCTAATAAATTTGTATTAATCAATTCCTCGCAAAAACTTTTAATACAGGACTGAAGTGTACTGGTTTATTAAACTGTGATGTCATTATTAAGTTCAGCTTTGAAAATCAAAGCCTTATATAACAAAAAAGTTTCTTTGGTGCCTCTACAAGAATGTTACCAAAGGAAGACAGTAAAGCTCTTAAGGGTAAAAGAAATATATTGTTTTATAATTAATAGTGTGTAAGAAGTTATGATACTGTTTTCTAATGTTTAAGATTACCATAATTTTATTTCTCAATAAGACATTAATTTTAATAGTCAATTTTATTTATAATTTGTATTAGATTAATTTAGAATAGAAAATGAAATTACAATAATTCAAAATGTAACACCTAAAATAATAATATATATTGACATCTAATGCTACTTTGGTTAGTTAGAAGCATATTTGTATGGAACAAATTTGATAGTGTAAATATGAATAATGTATAATTGTTTTTAAATTTTTTTTTAGAAAAAGTAAAATTTGTATTATAAATTTGTCCTTGATGTAGTATAGATTACAATAATTTCGTCTTTAACTTCAGCTTAGATTAAACTTTATTTAAAAATCAAGTGACAAACTATTATTCATAGATATAAGCAGTTTATATTTTTAATTAATTTCACTTGATTGTTTTACAAAGGTGTTTTTATTTTTACGTACTATATGTATAGATGTATTAACGAACAAATTTATAAATATTAGTATTTATTTATGGTAAATAATTTGTTGTATAATATTTTAGCTATTTTCCATAATGCATTTCAATGTTATAGTTACTTTTATGTCATGAAATTAGTTTTATATTTATGTTATAGCGTTAAGACTCCAATTTAATTATCTGTATAATTTAAATACCTTGGAACATAATAGTCATGACTTAAACTTTTATTCTACGAATGTGCATACAAAATGAAAAAATCGTCTTTTACGAATCTAACTAAATTTGTTTAATTTTGACGAAACCTTTTCAGTAGTTACATATTTAACAATAAAAATTGCGATCAATCCTCTATATAACAAAGCTTACAATATTCAATCTCATCAAACAATTAAGCAAAATTATGTTTTATTTCGCTGTCATTGCATATTAATTGCTAATAAACATTTTTTTTTTCTAAAATACTTGCCGTTAATTGCATTCAAATTTAATAATCAATGACCAACGCTGAATTAACGCTTTTCGACACATTAAGTAACAAAATAAACAAATGCATTTCCGGTCCAGTTCTTGAGCAGTGCAGCAACGACCGACGTTCAAGGAATTCAGGAACCTTTGATGAAGATCTAAGTAGAATCAGTGTCTGCTAAGTCGAATAAACGCGTGAACCAACGGTGGATCTTTTCTATAAAGTAATAAGCACGTGAATATATTGGAGCGTAAAAGTCGTCCTCAAAGACAAATGGCGCGCAAGAGCGACAACGTGAAGAGCATTAATGTGGCGGTGGTTGGGCTGTCAGGTACAGAGAAGGAGAAAGGTCAGGTTGGCGTTGGCAAGTCCTGCCTTTGCAATCGCTTTATGCGCTCGCTAAGCGATGATTATACTGTTGATCATATTTCCGTATTGTCGCAGGTAAATATTGCTTTTTCTTTGAATTTTGTTATCTTGGTGCTGCTATTATGCAAACTTTTTTTAATCCGAAGCTTAGTTTTGTCAATTGCAAGTTACTTTCAATACGTAATTTTACATGCGTTTGAAGAATAGTAATTAAAAAAAACCAGCACCTTATGTGTAATTAAAGAATGATATAATTTATTTTAAAAACAAATAATGATCAAAATTACATTATCTTCCTTTTCTGGGGTATTGCATATTTATTGACCAAAAGCACTATATGTTTTATATACTACAAAACTATATACGACATTCTATGCAATATAAAATAACGCGCAAGACAAATTAAAAAAAAAAAATTATTCCAATGTCTTTGTGAAACTGTAGATACGCAACAATAGAACAATAGATATTTAAAATATCAACGAAATAAATACCAGTCGATAATTAATATAATTATTTTATGTACTATATGAATATTTAAATGAAGTAAATCTTCGACCGCAGCAGATAATTAAAGCAATATGTCCCTTTCAACAACCACATCTCATAAAATTTAATGGCATTTTGTAGTCGGACTTCAGTGGTCGCGTGGTCAATAACGATCACTTTTTATACTGGGGAGAAGTAGTCAAGCCAACGGAGGATGGCTCTACCGATTATCAGTTTCAAGTCATTGAGCATACAGAGTTTATCGACGATTCGTCTTTCCAGCCATTTAAAGGTGGTAAAATGGAGCCATATGCCAAGAGGTGTGCCTCTACAAAAATAACGAGTGCTGAGAAACTGATGTATATCTGCAAAAATCAATTGGGAATTGAAAAGGAGTATGAGCAGAAGGTTTGACAATCTCTCTTTTATTTCTTTGATCGAATGGCAAGAACATTAATTTAAAAATTTTAATTTGATATTGTTATTGATGCTCGTTACATTAATTCTTATAAAGAATCTTTTATTTTTTCTTATGAATATTATGACTGTTCTAATGTTGATATTAATGCTGTCAAGACACATAGAAATTTCCGAGAATGCTTATTATTTTATTATAGTACAATTATAATATATAGTATAATTTTACAAGATAATTATAGTACATGATAAATTATATACTAAAATTCAAAATTCATTACAACTTGTAAAGTTTCTTTACAGAATCAATAATTTTTAAATAATACTTGTATTAGCTGAAGAACTAAAAAGTTAAAAATAGTTTTAATAATTTTTATATTTTTAGTACGAAATTTATATGTGTCAAAACTGAGTGAGGCACATCAATTTAGCATCTATCTTACCAATGTTCATGCAACATATCAAGATACTTATGGCTTATTAATTATTCTCGTTTAATATATTATTTATTTAATTCATCCAAATAATATTGCATAACGACATTGTTCTTAGGTTTTACCAGATGGCAAATTGAATATAGATGGATTTTTGTGCATTTTTGATGTGAGCGTCGTGCCTAATCGTTCAATAGAAAAACAGATTGATATTGTTGCCAATATCCTTAACAACTTGATGAAGACGAAAAAGCCGATCGTTTTGGTGACAACCAAGAATGATGATTCCAATGATCAGTATGTAAAAGAGGCGGAAAAACTATTAATGCGAAAGGAATACAAAGGCTCGATATTGATGGTAGAGACATCTGCTCATGAAAATATTAATGTTGATCTGGCTTTCATGACCGTAGCTCAACTTGTTGATAAAACCAAATTGCGTAGCAAGGTAAATTATTTTTGCACTCAAATTCATTGTTTTATTCATGTTAATTCATATTAATATTAAGAAAAGTTATTGCAATCCCATTTTTTAAGTTCATTTTAATATAGTATAAATCATAAGCAAATTTAAAAGTAACAATATTACTTTGTTATTAGTAGTCGTAATATGAATTCATAGATGAGTTCTACTTATAAGTAAAAATACAAAATTAATTATATAAAATTGTATAAAAATTAAAATACAAAATTGTATAAAATTTTAATTCTAACGTGACTTTTTGTAGTGTATACATAATGCCCAATGATATGGTATTTTGTTTAAAATTTGGAAATTCGTATAGTCTTTTTTTGCAGTAAATAACATACCATTATGATTATTAGTAAAATTGAACTTTTCAAAATTATGAATTGATAGTGTAGTCGAATTATAGTGATTTTCTTATTTGTGTAATGATTCTTATTTTTCTTTGAAAAGTTCAAAATGTATTCATATTTTCTAACTTTAGTTGTTATTTTATATGGTAGTTATTATTAATTACTCGAGAGAAAGGACAAAAGTTAAGCTGAGTATTACTATGCTTCCGATTATAGGTAATAGCATTTACAGAAGCTGCTCGACAACGAAAAGAACTGATGGATGCATCAACAGAATCTCTTCAAAGGCTTATACGTATGCACGTGCAAGACTATCGTGCTATTTGGTCGCAGGCATCGAAAAAACTCGCCTATCATAGGGAGTTCACAATGTTTGTTGAACTTTTCGGTATCGATGCTACGCAGCGACTTTTCCGTAGACACATCAAGAAGCTCAAAGACGAACAGGTGGCTAAGAAGATACAAGGTTACTTAGACGTACTACCGGATATATTGCACGAGATTTGCCCAGATATTTCTAATTTAATAAACGAGTAAGCTATTCATTCATTTACAATGAAATTCTGATGACGTATGTTTGTTTTAAATTTTCAATCTTTCTGTGTATACCTGATGAACAAATGCTTCTATCTTTCGCTTTTATTAATATTTGGTTAAAATAATTTAAAATATTTATATCGAAAATATATTGGCTGTATAAATTAATGTAAACACATTAATATAAACAAAGAAAGATTGGGTTGCTAAATTTGTAGGATCTAATGTAAAATAAAAGAAGATATTAAACAAAGTTTAAATATAAGTATTTAAAAATGATTTTCAAATATCTACATTTTCAAACTATCTAATATTTAAGAAGTCCACGTAATATATTATCGAAAAATTCAAATATTTTTATGCATTTATTACAATATTTTTCATCAATATATCAGAGAATGGTCGAGCGTGCAGCAGTTTATAAAAGAGCATCCCGATTTTGATCGTTATTTTTATGAGTGCCCGGAAGATATACCGTGGATCGACTATGATTTTGGTGAAAACAACACCTCCAAAATACCGTACGATGTTTTAGAAACATCGGAGGCCGAAACTGTTTTCAAGAATCATGTGAACGTTTTGCAGCAGGAACAACGTCGTTTAGAGTGAGCCTCCTTTTATTTTCTGAATATGGCTGTTGATGCAAATATTATTGTACATGTTTGCGTTGGTGCATTTAGAATTTAGGACGTGTCGTCTTAGTTTTACTAACAATTATTTCATTAAGTTCTTGCCAAAATACCACACGATGGAATTTTCATTCGAGTAAATATATGTTTTTTTGACATTTGCTTATTATCGCGATTACGGATTCTGTTATTCTAGTGAAATATAACATTATGTTAATAAATTTATTAAAAGAAAATTTAAGCAATAATTAATCATTTTTGTGTTCAATAGGAACATAATAGCTATTGATTAAAAAATGAAAGAAAATATTCTGAAGAAAGTATTACCGCGTTAACACTTTAATTACATTTCGAAAAAAATTGTATAAATAAAAAGCATTTTATTGTAAATTTAATTGTCGATTTACCGTAAATATTGTTTTGGTAATTATTAAATTAAAATAAATTAAAAATTTGTTTTCTATAATCTTGACTTGGTGATGATTATAATGTGCAAAATTAAAAATAGTTGATTAAATGTTAAAAAATTTTACCCTGGAAATTTCAGGGTAGTTTAAAAATAATTAATTTTGAAATAAAAAATTTGTCCATTTTTAGTTTATTCGTCTTTAGTTGGATTTACCATATCTATATTTTTATATCTATATTATCTAGAATAATAATTTATAAATTTGATCGTGTGGTAAGGTAAATTGTTTTTGCCTTGTTGGCTAAATGTTAATGTCAGCGATGAAATTCATGTGCAGCAAACTAATGCTTTTTGCTTTATTCTGGGTGGCGTCTTTCTTTTTGCAGACTTCCAAAAAGGTAATTACACGCTTTTATTTTACAGCTATTAGTTAATTAGTTTTTAGTAATTTATTTATGTATCGAGGCTTTATTAAGCTCATATTGGATGTAGAATCAATTAGTTTTCGTTAACAGTAATTCTACATTAAAGAATAGAATATATGTAAATATCTTATCAAACTATTCATCATCTTTAAATAAAAAGTCTTTAAAATAGAAAGTTTTAATAAATTAGAATAAATTTTAATAAAAGAATAAATTTATAGGTGGTAGCTGAGTTGATTCAAGCTTTTAATTGGGATTTCAAAGTTTCATCAAAAATCATAAATGAATTTCATTAATTTATTATACTTCAGTATATAAAAATATCTATTTATTGTTTTACTAAAAACAGACATTTTAATAAATAGCGGTCTGGTTTAAAATAACTATTAGCGGAATTTTCGCTTAAATTGTCCATGTTGCATTAGAAGTCATAGTTATTAGTTTCTTGATCGGCTATTAGTATAGTAAAAAATAGTATGCCAAAAAGCTTAGAACAGTGCAGATAAAGAAAGATACATTATTATTTTATTTTTAAGAATCCGTATCAATTAATTTCCATTATACAATAATCAATATAAATGTTATTAATTCGCGGTAAGAGAAAAAATTATAAAAATTCATTTGACTTTTATATTTCAGGTGGAAGAAACAGTTTAAACAGTTGCTCGAAGAAACGGGTTATGTCACTCCGGGGAAACAGCTTGCAGAAGTACGGGTGCTTTTTATGGGTCGTGAGTGCTTTGAAGCGTTGACTCATCATGATTGCCAAGAAATTTACGATCAACATCAAAAGGAAATTATCGAAAAGGCTAAACATAACTTTCAGGTTTGTAGGTGCCAGCACATCTGATATTATGGTACTATTTGTTTGTAAAGGAAAATTTGATAGGTAATGAAATTAATAAATCAATAAATAAAATTTCACACGAAGATTTAGTAATTTAAAATTTCATTTAAAATAAAGTTTGATTTAAGCTAAAAATGGTTTATTCAAAGGTAAAATATTTTTCCTTTGAATGTTCACAACGTACTTTTAACATTATATATTTGTTGTTAAAAGAAAATAGATGGAATAGTTTAACGATTCTTTATTTTTATCAATGATGATGCTAGCGGTTATATATGTGTGAAGACAGAAATTTTATATGACTAGCTTAATTTTCATTTTGTACAAGTTTATTGTAAAGGACGCTACAAAAATTTTTTCTCTAAACTTCTTTACTCTAAAGAAATTAAATAATGCTTAAGCACACTTGGTTGGAGCACATAGTTAATTCAAGAAATATATAAAATGTTAAATTAAAGATTCTTAAAAGAAATTAGAGGATTAAATCTTTATAAAGACAAAGTTTTCTGATTAGTTTCAATATTTTAAATCATCGATTAAAATGTATAATGTATTTATTGTCAAGTTTATAATAACAGAATAAAAATTACTATTGTTAATTTTTAAAACTTTTAATACTTAATACCTTTGTTTTGATAGAAATAATTGTATTAACTTATCTATACCTACAGCTAGTTCATTTTCAACTTATATTAAAAATATTTATTATTTAATAATTTCATTTATTTATTTTTCGTTAGGAATTGCTTTTGGAACATGCAGATTTGTTTTATCATTATAAAAGTATCGCCCCTACGGGTACAATTACGCAAGAAGATATTAAAGAAATAACCGATGCTTTACTTGACGACTTTAGGTAAGCTGGTTTATTTATAATTTTTGACAGTACTGTACTTTTATTATAAATGCAAATTTTTCTTTAATCGAATGTTTTCTTTTTAGATATAAGGCTTTAGATAGATTAGACCAAGACAGAAAATTAATGCTTTTTCAGCATTTAGGTTTCGTTCACTGTCCGATTCGAGAACACTGCCCAGCTTTTCCTAATTGTATGGACGCGTTGATTGAACGAATTTTAGGAACAAAAGCTCATAGGTAATTTTAAATGCATAATATATATATATATATATAATATTTTGAAATATCTATCTCTACAGTGCATAATGAAATGTCTTTTTTTTTATAGACCATCGTCTTGGAATCATAGTAGTCAATGGCAGTTAACTTCCGAAAATAATCAGCTTAATCTGGTGATATTAGGTAGTAATGGACTGAGTGAGGAATTTGCTCGTGAGATTCGATCGCAAACGGAGGATGACGAGGTGGAAATTGATTGTCAATTGTATACTCTTGGCTATCGCGTTATTGATGGGGATGTCGGGTTACCCCATAATTCCTTTACCACTTCTGATTTTATGCCTCATGGTAATTAGTAATAAGCTAATATTTAACATTTTAATTATTTATGGCAATAGTTATAAGCATTATTTGTATTACGTAATTTTTAGGTTCCTTTTGTATTTATTCGAACGAGGATACGTTTGAGTACGTTCGTTCCTCACTAGAGAAAACACTTCTCTCAAATTTGGAGCAGGAGGATCGGTTACCATTTCAGGGATTGCCGATAGTAATTATTTTCGTTCCGGATGGAGTAATAGATGAACTTGAAGCCGTAAGGCTTCGCGAAGAGGGTCAAAATCTTGCAGATAGGTAATTATATTGCATTTTTGTTGATTTAAAAACATTACTTTAACTTCATTTAGTACAATTATTTTTTTCAATTACAGTTTACAATGCCCATTTATTGATGTTGCAATCGAGGATTTAGAACAAGACAAGAGATTTCCTATGATGCTGGTTAAGGACGCATTGCAACAGCTCGTTCAAGCGATAAATCATAGGGCGGGATTTTTAAATATCTACCAAAGTGTTATTGAATGTTTGGAACCAGACATTAGGTACATATTGTTCATATTCATTATTAATTATAGTGGATGTTCTTATTTAAAATAAAAATTCACAGACCACGTGCGACTGTTTCATGATTTAAAGATGTTTTTTGTATTTATTAAGAAAAATTTCTGTAAAACATAAACTCTTGAATTTAGATTTTCATACTTTTAGATATCACATTTTTAAAGTAAAGAACCGTCTCTTAATAAGTAATATAGACAACTCTTTTAATAATAAAATCATTAATAATTAGTATTGACGTTAGTTTTTTATAAATGAGAAATTGATTTTGCAGGATAATAATGTGTATGTTCTGCGGCGATCCGTATTCGGTGGAAAATGTGCTTGCGCCACTGTTGAGTCATCAGTGTTGTTTTCTCAGTAGTGAGCGATCCATTGTTCTTGAAACGTTTCTCGGCGAGTCAAAACGTCGAGTCGAAGTAACAATATCAAGCTTTCACGGGGCTAACGCCTTTAGGGATGAGCTCGTTCATGGCTTCATTCTCGTTTACTCAACCAAAAGGAAAGCCTCGTTGGCTACACTCAAGTACGCGCGAATTTTGTAAATGCCAGACTCTTGTCATTACTTACATAGTCATTATTATGCAAGATAAATTATTCTTCAGTAGTTTATACTTAGTATAGTTATTTAAGTCGAACTGCACGGAATATTGTTATCGATGTTTATTTTCACTTGATTAATAGGATTGTGAGAGCAGACGTTTTAATTAGTAATTAAATTGGTAATAATAATTTCTTAAAGATTAGAATTGATACTCGTTAAATATAAATTAAATATACTTTAATTTATAATCAGTTTCAAAACTAGACAGTAAATAATGGTAATTATTAATTATTTAACCTTTCACTTTGTACAGTGTTGCTCCAGACAAATATATTTTTTCATTTAATTATTGTTTTTATATGTACTATTATTTTATAATATATATTATTGCTTATGTTAATTATGTGCCATTACATAAGCTCATATAAATATCATATTGTCATTAGTAGTTGAATCTGAATTTTTTTAAATAAACTATTAAAGAATAATTTATTGCTATAACGTTAAGCGTAGGTTATTTAAAATAATTTGTGCTTTTATAGTGCGTTTTCACATAACATTCCAAATTTGCCAATTCAAATAATGGCAGTGACTGATACTGGAGGTGCTAACGCATTCTTTAGTAATGATCTGAGCCATCATCTCATAACGGAGGGAAACGCCACTGCTGATAAGTTGCAGGCTCATTTTATGACCTCCTCGTCATCTTGCCAGCAAAAAAGTAAAAAAAAATGCTCGTTTGTGATTTGTTTATAGCTTAAGTATTGCACTGTAAATAAAATTCAATAACGTTGAATGCACAATTAAATTGATTAAGTATTTAGATTGTGGTTTGCAGACAATTAATTAGAAAATAATGCAGTAATTTTATGATTTTCTTTAAGTGTTGAAGTATTTTGATAAGGTCTATTATAATAATATATTTATAACATCTTTCATTATAGTTTATATAGCGAGCAACTTTTTATATAGTTTATTTTGTAATCGTATTGAAAATGTTGGGTATTTTGAGTAAATTAGTTAAAAAAATTTGAATGAAATGTTTTAAAATTATATTATTACAATAAAAGTAAAATATACATTTTCAGCGGCCTTCTATACACCGTTCTTTAAAGAGGTGTGGGAGAAGAAGCCAGAGATCGAACAGGCATTTAACATGGAAGAACCAGGCAACCTGAATGATAGTGGTGAAGGTACTCTAGAATACTCGGCACTGCATCCGATGCCTCCACCGCGTCATGAAAGTTACCATTTGCAGACTCCAGATGATGGGTAAGTTAGTCGGAAATAGTTTATTCGAAGTTTAAATATTCATTGTCTACTCACTTTCCCTCCTCCTTTTTTGTGTCTTTTTGTGTCTTTTTGTGTCCTTTTGTCTCTCTTTGTCTCTCTTTGTCTCTGCTTGTCATTTTTCGTATATCTCTGAATCTATCGTAGAGTAACAATTTGTATATAGTATGAATCAAGTATGTTTTATTGGTTAAATTTAAAAATTAGTGATTTTTAAAATTTAAATCATTTATTTAATTCTTGCAAGAATATATTGTAATGTAAGAAAAAATTATTTAAAGAATTTAAATGTAAACATTTAGTATTTTTGAATAATTAAAACGTTTAAATTTATCAAAATTTTATTTATATTTTCAATATTGAATTTTTTTTTTTTTTCAAGAAATATTTGTCTTTATGTACATTAATGCATAATGATTATTATTAACCTATTTGTTTGCGAATAAAATACTAAATTAGAAAGATTTATCAATTGTTTGATATAGTTATTATATGTTTTTAAAAGATTTTACATATTTATTATATACAATGGAAAATTTTTACATTTATTTATGATATTAAATCAATTATTTAATGTAAAACTTGGAAGATTTTTAGAATTCTTTAAATGAAAAATTTTACACGGTTCAATTTTTAAAAAAAATTTCAAATCTATTTAATTTTATTATTTAAGATACATTATTTATGCATATCACTAAGAAATTTATTTCTATTAAAGTTATTATATTGTGTTTAGTGATCCTAAAAAATGATGCTGTAATGATGATTGATTGTGATGATATGGATTGTACAGAACATATTCTTGCGCGTCATGTTATAATTCCAATTGTTAAGGAGCATTGAACCGTATTTATTTAAAAACATAAAATTACCATACTTTTGAAGAATAGCGATATTCGTTTCACAATTAATAGTAACGTTTCGTAAATTATGTTATATAATTTTCATACAATTTCTTAATTAATTGATTAGAAAAAGTTTCAAATAATTATTTGTTTTTACCTTCATTAACCAATTTCTTTGTTGGATAATTATTAGTTATATAGCCATAAGTATTTATAAATATGATATTCGAAGTAATACGGAAAAAGTTTAAATAATGAATAGCTGGCATCAGAAGTTCATATATTGAATTTATAAACATTAATAATGGGAGAAGCCAGTTTGTTCTCCAAGAACCTTATGGGAGTAGAATGTGATTCATTGGCCCGCATTATAATTAATCAAAGTAGTAAGAAGAATATAGACGAATGACTGTCTATCCTGTATAATTGTATTGTTTCTCATCTAATGTGAAGCAGTATGTCTGTAACTTTCAGAAGTGGTTCCGAATCTTATGAGCAACTGACACCGGACGGCGAGTTGGGCGAGGGTGGTCTTAACGAGCACTTCGTTGACAATCGCGCAACTCCAAGCGACGATAGCGACATTTATAGCCAGGTGGATTATCATCGAGAGGAGCGCGACAGAGACTTCGGCAGGAGCGGCGATATTACAAGCAAGTTGTCGGGTATGTGTCACTTACCTGACACAATCATTGTCATGCCGTTTCCAAAATCATCTGTTTTATTTCATTACTTAATTTTAATGTTGATACCTTTTGGTTTGTTTATTTTATTAATTATTATTATTTAGGTTTAATTAAATATTTGTTATTGTGGAGTCGCCTAAGAGATTGTAGAACCTCGTGTAAAAATTTATTTTCTGGATGAATTTTCGATATAATTTGTCATTGAAGATATTATTGACAATTATTGTTTGTACTATTTTATCATTGAATTACTAATATTACAAAACTTTCTACTTTAACCTT
Source organism: Ceratosolen corneri (assembly GCA_030522565.1). Lineage (NCBI taxonomy): Eukaryota > Metazoa > Arthropoda > Insecta > Hymenoptera > Agaonidae > Ceratosolen > Ceratosolen corneri. Next base: position 13,773 of record JAPYYT010001277.1, read on the forward strand.
TTTCAATTTACCATGAAACAAGAATTACTTTTAATTGATAAAAAAGAATGTGCGAATTATTTTTAAAATTTTGTTTTTAATTATAAATAATCTGTTGCTACTGAAATATTTTCATATTTGCATTCGAAGGCCTGTATAAAGACTCGATTGTGTCATTATTATTATCAAAGGATTTGCATAATAGTTGCACAATTTATTTTCAATTTTGTGTTAGTAAAAAGTCAATAAGATTACGTATAGAGAATATATTAGAAAATTTTCTAAATGTTAACAATTTTAAAAAATATGGAATTTTTTCATCTTATAGAAAATGTTAATTTAAAAATAATATAATTTTATGTTAAATTGCATTAATTAAACCACTTTAATTGAATAAATTAGTTGATAAAAGTAAAAGTACATTATTACTCTTATTGTGAGAATAATCATAAATATAAATCACTGTATTGATATTATTTAATTTTTTGAAATAAATATATGTTAATATTATTACTTAATAGGTGATTATACATTATAATATTGAATATATTTAATGCAAATAACATCATTCCTGAAATTGGGTAAAATAACGTAATACGCGAATGTAATTATTTAGTACGAGTACACAAAGTCATTGCATCTGAGAAAAAAAATATGTATTGTGCTAAAGAAAAGTTAAAGATCATAAAGAATGCGTATAATAAATATTTTCAGTAGAGATTAGATGTCACTTAAAGGAAAAATAAATCATATAAGAAAGTTATATTTCATCTGTTTATGTCTTGAAAATATTTCTCTTCTTTACCAACGAATTAAATAGTTTGGCATTTATGAAATTCTTTACGTATATGAAATTTAAATATCATTGGAACATTCAATTCTATTTTATATGCTATTTTACCAATTTTATGCTATTAAAAGTTTTCTTGTCATGGCTATTAATGTATTTAATTTATAATGAATTATAATTTCGCAAAAGTTACAAAAATAACAAGATTTCTTTAATATTTGGCCCGCAGGGAAAGTAGGAATATTTTTTCTGGACTATTTAGCAAATATCATATCTTGAACTAACTCACCATACATTTACATAATATCACGCGTTATTAACGAAAACTGAAGCTATAATCAAGACTTATTAATTTTCTCTCCATGCGAAAAGCAATGAAGCACTTTCGCACGGTTTCAGGCTGGGTAAAGGATACTTTCATGCACCAGCAACAGGACGGCGTGAATAATACTTACTCTCAGCGAGCATTTACCACCGGTCGCCGTCACATATCACAGACCAAATCCAGGCCCAAGGGTAATAGCCAGACTCTTAAGCAGCCCGGGAAGATAAACCTCAAGGATTTTTCCAACGTGACTGACGTAATATCACGTATGGCCATCGGGGAAAAGGACGAGCATAGCAAGATGCTCGGTCACGCGCCTCTTGCTACTCCAGAAATGGTCGATCTCGGCTCTGAGTACGCGCAGGTGAGAGCAATGGTGAAGATAATTAATTTTTGTTATTACCTGTAAGCAGCGAAAAAGACTTGAGCATTGTAAATTGTGAAAATTCTTTATTTGAATGCTATTTTCCAAAAATATTAGACTTTTCCAGGTGTAAGCCCTTCTCATTACACAAATATACGTACATTATTTATAACATCAAATTTTTTATTACGTTCATTTATGAAAAATAAACGTGTATTAAGTATTAAAATATATTAAACTTTTGTTGGCAAAGTATGCTTATGCTCCGTGAGTTAACAGCAATAATGACATTTACAGTAAGTAAATTTTTCATCAAAACTTTTATCGGAACTGTGGAATTAAGGGATTGTCAGTTATACATTCAAATTTAGATCGTGAATCTTTTTTCGGATGAAAAGTTAAATTATTTGCAATTTTTAAAGTCATTGATTAAGCCACACTGCTCTTCATGCATTATAAATTTTGGCATTGCATAATAATTGTTATAAATCTTGTAAGCTTCATTATTATTGTTAGAAAATCAAATGATTGCGTAATAATTTGAAAAATCCCAATGTCCATTAAAAAAGCTTTAAAATGAGTCTTAATGTTCTTATAGGTGAAGGATGTTGTACCAAATTTGTATTCGCATTATGACGGAGATTATGTTTACACTTTGGTGCATGATTCTATTGGAAACAATAAATCTAAATTGCGGCATAGGAGAGAAAAGGGTCAACCATGTAAGTTAAATTGGCTTTTATTACTTTATGTGAATTGCACGCTCGCATCATCAATTGCTGTAAAATCGTTAACAAAAAGTTAAATATACTAATTGCATAAAAGTGTTAAAATAAAAAATATAATAGCACACTATAAAAGAATTATTCTTAATAATTCTCAACCCATCATTATCAACAATCGTAACGAAACTCACAGCTATTATTTTACAATATTTAGCATTACAATAATTTAACAGTGAATACCCATAAAAGTATTTTATTCAATTACGAACGTCAATAATGTCTGTATGAGGTCAAAGGTCTTCTATTAAAGTATGGAAATCGTGCTTGAAACTTAACAGATTCACCGTCGACTGCTTATACCGACTCTGATTCCGAGTGGAGTTCTCTGGAGCGTCAGAGGGTGGCAGAGGCCCTTGGTAAGGTCAACAATAAGAAAATGTCGTCGCACAAACGGACGCGCAAGAAGCGTACAGCTATACCGGTGGCGACGCCTAAGGTACCCCAGCTGTCGGGTATATCTGGAGTTATCGGGGGTGGCCTCAGCGACGGGATCATCGGGCTTAATTACAACATGAAAGACGATAAGAGCTGGCGCATCGATCTCAATGACCGAGGTGAGATTTCTCATTGGCGTTTTATGGTCATTTGATTTGCATCGTCAATTTGTTCACTTTGAATTGAAAATGCGATATAAATTATATGCACGGCCTTAAATTAGAGAATAAACGTGGAAGCAAAATTTTCCTACCGTCATGTAATATACTAAACTAATGACTAATTGCAATCGTATTACCGTTAATATTATATTATTTGCAATTATTATTCTCACAGTATTGCAATATTGGCGTGTATGCTATTTATTAATAAACCTATTCATGTTAGTATTCATGTTTCATTGTTCATTAATTGTAAATGCATTTGTTAAGATGGCTTTATGTATTATTAAGTGTCGTTAAATTTGTAGCGTCGAGCGAGACTCCCGACAGTTCAGAATCAAGCGATCAAGAGCAGCCCTCGAGATCTCGATCAAAGTCGCACACTAAGCATCCGGCTACTAGCCTTCGCAAAAAGTTCGGCAACTCATTACAACAACAGCAGCAACAAATGCATATGTCGACGACTCTTCAACATCCCTTCAATCTTAAGCACATGACTCAGGAAATGTTTAGTACGATATCCGCGAAGCAGCGTATAGTCCTTGGCGAGAACAACATGATGAATATGCCAGACGACGAGTCGAGCCTCGACGTGTCATCCCCTCGTGAGATAAATTCACCGAGTTTTGGCCTTTTGGCTAAAAGCAAGGATGGCCAGGATAAGTTGACACGCAAACGCGACAAGCAGAAGGCCAAGGAGGATGAAAAGTTAGAAAAGCGCAGACTAAAGGTAAAATATATTATTTAATCGTTGCACGAAACATTTTCTGTAATTAAATTAAAGCTTCTATGAATATTTGTATCAACGGCAATGATTACGCATATGAATGGTCGCTTTGGTATTCAATAATAAATTATATAATAAATAATGAACAAATCAGTGTAAGTACGTTGAAGTAATCTATTATTTGTTTAAATAATGATTGCAGGAGGAGAAATTGAAGAGGCACGCTGAAAAAGAACGCGAGCGCGAGAAGAAAAAGCAAGAGAAAACGCGGCAAACGAAAGGCGCCAACATGTCAATGCAGATGATGCCTCAAACCCTTATCGAGGACTTCGCTCAGAGTGACACAAACCCAATTCCGCTCTTCCTTGAGAAATGTGTGTGTTTTATCGAGGACGAGGGTCTAGACTCTGAGGGCATATATAGGGTACCAGGAAATCGTGCTCACGTTGAACTTCTATTCCAGAAATTCGAAGAAGGTAACGGAACGGAATTGCAAACCAATTTAACTAACAAAATTCTTTAAAAAATCTGGCTTTTATACATATTAAATTCATAATTTTTCAGATGTCAACGTAGATATACATTCATTAGATATTCCCGTGAATGCTGTAGCGACAGCACTCAAGGATTTCTTCTCCAAGAGATTACCACCTCTTATAGACAAAGAAAGCATGAGCCAACTCGAGGATATATCGGGTAAGTTCTTGTCAATACTCGGCTGGCATTTTTATATTTTCTGCTTTTTATCATATTAATAATACAAGGCTGGACTGTAATATGTATTATTTTTCTAATTAGCAGAATGCTATTTTGTAAAAATTTATTTTAGTACACACATGCCCACACGTACACATGCGCACGCATACACCCACGCGCGCGCGTGCATACACACACAAAATACATTTGCGTATTTTATAGTGAAAACATATATTTATTTGTGTTTACAATTCTGTTTTTATTTTTTTAAATCTAAAGGTGCACGTGGTATCAGCAAACCGATGTCCGCGACATGCATGAATATGGAAGGTTGGTTTTTTCTTTAATTGTTTAATTTTGTTAAATAATTTATATAAGACAGTCGATGTACAATAAATTTTAAAAAATGAAAAATCATGATTATCTATTTGTGAAATTGGATTGTCTTACTTTATTGCGTAAGCTTAGTGACTTTTAATATTTTTTATTAGCAGGTTCAGCGTGGCATGATACTTGTATTTGTAATCAGACGGAATGCATATTTTTTAAAATTATTGTTAATTAAGTATTTTATTTATATTATCTAAATAACAAGAATGATGCGTATGATATCAATATATATATATATATATATATATATATATATCTCGGAAAGTAGGTTTTATTTTTAGTTGCTAAATTCTTATTTATTAAAGCCGTTTTATTTTTACATTAATTGTTTATATATTACGCTGAACCTGTTAATGGCTATGTTCACGTTACTTGATTTATTGAATTTAATTAGATTTTTTTTTTAATTACGAAATTTAGCATAATTATATCATAACGATAATTATACGTGCATAATTGTATTTTAATGTATTTTAATTATCATGCTCAAATTAAAGAAAAAATTAATTTAAAAAATAAATAGTACGATAAGATTTTTAAAATTTAATGGAAATTAATTATAACAATCACATGATAATAAGCAACTTTTTAAATTATTGTAACTATTATTTTATATTTTAATAAATATATCCACTGCCTTTTTAAAAGCGATTACAGAATTGACATTCGACGCTCATTGGCTTTCGATGTTGTAATAATAGCTCGTTTTTCTTTTCTGTTTTCTATTTTTCTCTGCGAATGCAACGTTTTAGATCGAAGCGGCAGATTATTGGCCCTGCGTATGATGCTGACCAAACTCAACTCTGTCAACTTCGATGTGCTTAAATTTATATTCCAGCATTTTGTCAAGTGAGTATTAACATTGAATATTGAAATAAATTTAATATTTCAAATCTCTCACAAAACAATAATCGAAAAACATAAGAAATATAATTATCAACTGCAAATTCATAATATAACACCGTTAAAAGATATATAAATTTTAAGTTACTTAAATGAATTACATTATTTCAGTTATTGTAAAATTTAAGTAAATATTTGAAAATGTTCCAAGTTGGGATAAAATTTCTTTTAATCTATATATATATAATGATTTATATTATATTGTATGTTAAGTTTCTACAGAAACTTATTTATTCATTTTTAATGCACTATTTATATAAAATATAATTTAAAAAATATCTATTAATAAATTATAATAAATATTATTTTAAAAAGAGTGAGACTACTTTTTGAGAGCTAATGTTTAAAATTGTTAATACAGACTCCAAGTGTACTCATTGTAAAAGGAAATATTTGCCTCTTTCTTCATTTTCTCGATGTAAAATAATGAGGTGGCGGCTGTATATTATTTAAGTATATATTTAGTCATCGTTACTTTGAAAATCCAGATAAAGACTTATGAGTATTTATATATACGTATGTATGTGAAATTATTTAAAATTGTATGTATTATAAAAAGTCTATTCAAAATAAATAAATAAGTTTCTTAGAAACTTAATGTACAATACTACGCAAATTAAGAAAAAAAAAATACATTAATCTCTATATTTGCTAAGATCAAATTATAAAATGAAATTAAGATATGTGTATAAATCATAATATCCAAAGATAGTGCTTGATATATTTTACGAAATATTTGAAATATTTTTTTAGTTTATGACTTCTTTGTCATGAATTATTTACAAAAGTTTTGAACTTTATTTCAAAATATTTAGATTTCAAATTATTATTTATTCTATTTATGAACAATATTTGAAAATTTTAATATTTATCGATGAAATAAGAAACTACAATTATTATTGTAAAATATACTTTCTATAAATACGTGAAATCCTAATTCGTAAAGTACTTGAGACTCTTTTGTATAAAGAACGAATAACAAAGGGTAATTAAAAACGGCGCACCTTCACATTAATTTAAATTCGCAGAGTCGCCGAAAATTGTAAGCTGAACAGCATGGATAGTAAAAATCTAGCAATCTGCTGGTGGCCAACCCTTCTGCCGATTGAGTTTAACGACCTCGGCAGGTTCGAGGCAATGAGGCCTTACCTCGAAGACGTCGTCCAGACAATGATCGATCAGTATCCCTTCTTGTTTTGCGGCAAGGAGGCAATCGTTATGGTCTGAGCGAGATGCAGCAACTCAATTCAAATTGAGGACGTTCGAATGAATTCATGACCTTATCCTTATACGAAGAAAGAAAAAGAAACGTTATTGATGTTTCAAGATACACGCATGCATATGTACGCATATATGGCAATTTGAAAAAACTGGTTTATAATACATACGCATATTCCTTTTGATTGCTTATCTCTTGTGGAACACGATTAGCCTTCTGATTTCCATGCTGGAGCCAACCAATGGTGGAAAAGAAACACTTTTTTAAAGGCTAATGTGAATAGAGGCTCTAAGTGTAATCATTGTAAGAGGAAAGAAATGTTTGCCTCTTTCTTTATTTTCTCGATGTCAAACAATGTGGAGGCGGTTGTGTATCGTTTAAGCATGTGTTTAGCTGTCGTTTCCTAATGGTGCGAAACAAAAGCTGATGCAGAGTTTTTAGGTAGCGTTTTAAATAATATAAATATTATATATAAACTGTGACGAAACAGAAAATCAAATACATAAAAGGTAATCTGAAAACAATAATAAATCTATGTCGATGTTGCTTTATACTCATCAAGATATTGTCGATGATGATGATTTTTTAAACGATATTTCGCACAACTTATGAGATACACTCAAGTTTAATCAGAGAAATATGTGAGCGAATGAGATGGTGATTGTGAGTCAGAGACTGAAGATGAGAGATAATATGCGAATGAGAGAAGTTGAAAAAGGGTCGGAGGGTGCGTACTGTGAACAAAATGATAAAACGAAACGACGCTTATATTGTAATATTAAAGCGAGAAAAATCGCGCCATAATCATTCCACGATGTGAGATAGAACAAAGCGTTAGTAGTGCCATGTCATGCAAGCGAGAAGGATATAAAAATACGATCCTAATTGAGCATTCCTAATTTTTAAAAGAGAGTTTATGTACTCGCCAAAAAGATATACCTAAGGAGCATTAAGAATATATCATTGTGTGTAAAGGTAAAGTAAAAGTACCTCTTATTATATCCTATGTCTAATATTCAATTATTTTTATTTATTTTCGAACATTTTGCATTTTAATTTGAAATTTTGACAAAAAGAAATTTGATTTTATAAAATTATGCGATTGGTAATGCTAACATACACCAAATATAAATTTAATTCCAATTAATTCTACTTTTCCATACAAACAAATGAAGTAAGAAACAAGTATGATATCATGAAAATACATTCATTAAACAATCCCATTTCTATTCTCTATTTTATTTTTTGTAATATATTTGGCTAGTTGATATTAATACTTTTTACACACAACCACGAATCGAAGTAGAGTCAACGAGTAAATGAAAAAAATTGAAAAAAGTGCGTTGTTTAATAACGAAAAATAATAAAAGAATTTTCGTAACGATAAAAAAAAGACAAAAAATAAATGTAACTCGGCGACTAACGATGACCTCCGCTAACGCAAGATTTTATACATTCGTACATAACGTTTACATATAAATGTCGAAGTGCGGAGTAATGAAGTAAAAGAGTATAAAGTAAATAAAATAAATGTAAAATGGTATATATACAAGAAATAATTGGCTCCTATGCACGTGCATTTTTTCGTAACAAATTTTGTGTAGATCAGAGAAAGAAATCGATATCATGTTTTTCTGACATATTGCGAGAGTCATAATATTTTAAGAAGCATTCGAGAGAAAGAGTGAGACAATGTACTGATTATTTTTTTTTGTTTTTATTATTTTTAAAATATTATTATTATTATGATATTATTTTTGTCTAACTTTTGTAGGCGAAAATTATATTCTTTATGTTACTTTTTTAAAATCATAATTTAAAACCTTAGTTAGCTAATTATTAACGATTTGTATAAACTAATTCGCGAATCACAATTGTGTCATAGTGTATTAAAAATCGTTTTTTATAATTTATTTTAGTTTTTTAGTCTGAGTTTATAAATATATTATACATAAGAATTGTACAAATTATTGTTCACATAAATAAAAGAATAAAACAGAGTCGTACTCGAATATTATTTTTTTGTCGAATGTAATTTAAAGCTATAGTCAACTAAATATTTTTTCCCAACGATATTCATTATGAATACATAAATGATTGTATCAATTTTTCATAATCTAAAACGTTTTAGTAAACAATATAATATCGTTATAAGTAAATTACAACAATTTTATTGCATACTCAAAGATATTAATTTACGTGATATTGTTGGTCGATAAATTACAAATAAAAAATTATAATTTAAATTATCTTTAAAACATGTATAATATCATTAATTTTATGTTTTCAGGTAAATATAATAATTATAATTATCGTTGACTTTAATTTAGCATTAACTTTAAGTATGCAATAAAATTAATATATTTTTTTATAAAAGTATCTAATTATTAAATATGTTTTAATGATAATTGAAAAGATCTACTGGAGTATTTATTCGTTAAATTAATAAGCTACATTAATTTATAAAAATATTAAAATTATAATTATTTGATCGTAATTATTATTTTTATTTTTATTAATTAGTAATCTGTGATTTCACTCTACTTCTCCGTCACGACGGGAGCACTAATAAATATTTATTCCGCAAACACGATACATTAATAAAGCTCTAAGTCGGAATTCTTTTACATAATATTTTTGTGAAGTAATTATAATAGGCGATGCATTCTTTCGATTATTGTCACTGGTTTTTCTATTATCGACCACCACAAAAATAAGTATTTGAATTTGCATCTCTCTCTCTCTATTGATGTTACAAGTCAATTTAATGTAATTGATGCTTTAATGGTCGATAATTGAACCAAAGGTTATTGAAAATCCTTTTTTTTTTTCTTTCAATGTGATTCATTGATTAAAGCGTATTAATGTGGGCCTAAATGTTTTTAATACAGTGATGATATGTCTTTTTTTATTGAGAAGATACTCCGCAGACTCGCTTGAATGCGGATGCAATGTTCGAAGGGTCATTAGCTTGGAAAATTGCACTAAAATATGTTAACAAAAAAATATTAAGATTCTTCCAATAAGTGAATTCCTGGAATTTTTCATCAATAGTTCATTAATATTTTTTTTATTGACAACATTTGCAATTGCAATTAGCATTATTTATTAATATACTAGTAGTATCGTAAATTCTTTTATTAAAATTATTTACATATCGTATTTACAGAGGTTTGTTTAGTACAGTTAAAAGTGCCAAATTATCAAGTCAATAAATACTTATATTGTAATGAAACCTTTCTTTATTGCAATTAAATTGTTCATGTGACATGATAATCTTAATCGAAGAATATAAACAATTATAATTACAAGTAAAAATGTTTTAACAAGTGTATGTAATAATCAGGAATTCATTTTACAAATACATCGTGCTACAGTAATTTAGCTTTGTTGCTTATTTTATAAATGCATAATTAATTTTTTTCAACTTATGTAACGACCGCTTACTTATTTGAAATTTGAAAATAGAGCAATTTCGAAGCGAAAAAGACCTATCACAACCGAGTACACGAATAAATAAAAATTGTAAAGCAAAATCAAGTATAATGATCGATCGAAAAGTTAAACATAAAATAGAGAACGAAGATACAGGGATATAAATGAAGAGTGCACAAAAATAATTGTTTCATTCTTCAAAAACCAATGTTCAAGCGATTAATTATTATATTGAATTCATAGAGAATAGTAAAGAAATGCACTTTTCCATCTCTGTATAAATGAAAGAAAAACTTAAAGATGAAAGTTGAAATAGAAAATAAATTAGAAAACAGGTGGCGAGTGTATGCGCGAGTGAGTTGGGAAATTTTCTTGGATAAGCACTAAGCTCCAGTACAGAAAACAAGTATATATATATATATATATATATATATACATACGCATACATTACATATGAAATTATTATTATGAAATAAGACAAAAATAAGAAATTTAAAAAAATAAATTATTTGTACATCTGGTCTTTTATATTGAGTTTTATTTTTCTATTATAACGTTTGTTGCTTGATTTGTTAGTGCGCTTTTATAATATAGTGTTTGATTAGATTAAAAACGTGCTTGTGATTTTAATAACGAATAGGTTTCTTTAATAATAATTAATTTTAAGAATTAATGGGTACTCGTGAGTTTTTATGTAAGTACCGAACTACGATATTAAGAAAAGATGTGAAAAAATTCTATTTATAAAAATTCGAGTAATTTAATCAATGTATAACAATAATATAATGTCAGTGAAATTTTCGTATTTAGTATGTAAGTTCTATAAGAAAGCAAAATAAAATAGCCATCAAAATCGTATAAAGATATTTGTAAGGAATATTTTTCTTCCAAAGTATTTTATAAAATATTTAATTCGTTTAAGACACTTTTCAACTTTATTTATAAGTAATAGAAAACAAGAAAAAAGAAAAAATAAAACTCAAGTTTTCCAGTTGTCTGAAAGTGTTGATATAAAATGGAAGTAAAAATAAATAAAAGCTTAATAAAATACGCAGGAATTGTATCTGGATACTTATAAGAAAAGTGGAAATCATTAGTTCGCACAACAGAAAAGCGCAACGTATACGGTGTATATCACGTACATATATGTAAAAATAAAAGAAATCTCCCACATTTCTCGCGCAATACTCGTAACATTAAAAAAAAACAAGACGAGGAAGTTTAATCGTAATTTCAAATGAAATAAACTAATAATAGAATAAAAGAATAAAACAATGGCGCTTTTTCATGTGTATATATTGTTGCTTGCGTTACGCTGCCCTTAATATGTATATCGCGGTTTTTCCATGAAATAATGAAGAATTGAGTGAGTGAGACAGAGATAGATCGGAGGATAAATACATAGATAGTTAGATAGATAGATAGAGTGAGAAAGAAAGAAAGAGGAGTGGGGCTTGAAGACGAACACGGGAAGTTGATTATATATTGTGTTATTCGAATTACTCTGAGCATGCAAACAAAGGTGTTGATTATTGTCTGTCAAGTAATGATGGTAGATCACGCGTTAAATGGAAAATGGAAAATTATTTAAAAAGCAAAGAGAAAAATATTTCTGACAATTGAATAACTTACACTCTTTGTCGTATGCGAAAGTGTGTAAGTAATGTACGGCTGATCTTGTGAAAGTTAATTTGGCGGAATTTGTAATATTTACCCTTAAATATGTAGACTCTTATTCTTCTAAGTTTTCGTTTTTGTTTCTCTAAATAATGTCACGTAATACAATTAGATATTATTTATCTTAATTTTATATTTAAATAAAATAATTATTTATATTTATTTATATTTATATCAAATTATTTATATTTATTTTACTTTTTATTTTCATGAAATATTGAAAATTATAAATTTGTCGCACACTATTTGTAATTTAGTAGTATGACGAAGAATTTTATATAACTCTAATTTTTTTATTAAGCATTATATTGTTCATTGAGGCATAGAAAAATCACAGCTATATATTAAGTACAACATATAAAAAGTATAAAGAAGTTTAATAATATTTAATTATTTATATTTTAACAGCATTAATGGTTGATTTTCAAACTGAACAGTTTACATATAAATATAAAATATCACTTTCCTATTGAAGAGATAACTTCATTTTGTTATAAAGTTATTAATGAAGTAATTATTGAATTATAAATGGTTTGTATTACGTTTTAACAAAAAAAATTCAAGTCGTAAAAATATGCATTAAAAATTTGGGCAATGATTAGCATTAAAGATTCATTATCTAATTTTTTGTAATTCAGTGATATATATATATATATATATTACGAATTTCACAAAATGTTCATTTTTGTCAGCGTCAGAAATTTTATACTTAAATTCAACAATTGTAGCACACATTATCTTCATTTAAAAGAATCAAATTTCAAATACTATATGTTCGAGCACGAATAAGATATAAATTGTCAATATTTTGTGTTTTTTTCTGTTGCTATAACAAGATTTTTAATTTTGTAATTTTACAGTTATTTTTCTTAATATACTATTATATAATCAAATTGGGAATGTTTTAACGATTTTCGAAAAATGTTGTATTTCGACAGTTCGAATAATAAATGTTGGAGAGGAAGTATAATACGTGATCATTTATTGAATGCTAGAAATGAATGTCGATGTACGTGTGCGTGTGTTTGAGCAAGAGGAAGCACGTATATGAGAATTACAACACAAAAAGTATTGGTGTCCAAGAAGTATTTAAATAAAAATAAAAATCGTCTTTATGTACAATTTCAATTATTGTCTTATCATTTTTAACTATTCATACATCTTCATAAATTTTATTTTAGTAAAAGTTTTATTAATTTAATATTAATAGATATAGTCCACTATTTATTGAAATAATCTTATAAAAATTTATATAAAAATATTAAAATTTTTAGTGCTATAAGTTTGGAAATAATATTTTTTTAATTAACTTTAGTTTCGTCATAGTTGTAATTATGAATTTAAATTATTTGTGCATTTTAATGAAAACTTTTATAAAAATTTTTCTTAAATTTTATCAAAAAAAAAATCTTAAATAAAAGGCAACTTTTATCTTTATCATATTTATCTTTATTGTATTAAATTTGATATTAAATTTGAATTGTAGAAAAATATACATTTTTATAATGCTAGTAATTTAAATTGATAGAATTAATTGAGAAATGGAATTATATTTTCATAAATATTCCTGAAACCTTTTTCTTTAAAGACAAAATAACTTTTAAAAGTTTATCAATTTATAATAATAAATAATAGAGTTTAAAAAGTTTTGTAAAAAATTTTTTGAATAATAATTTATTTATAATATATATATATCATATTCTTGTCTTTATAATTTTATATAAAAAATGTAAACAGTATTTATCCCAATTTATACTTATACAGAGTTTAGAAAATTATTCTAAGCTTTAGAAATAACATAGAAATAAGACGTCTCAGAGAGAGAGAGAGAGAGAGAGATTTTATGAATTATAATATTTCATTTAATTATAGGTAGTTATTCAATACTCAAAGTAATAAAACACTTCAAAATGATAGGAAAAGTAAAAACGTCTGCAAAATAATTTTATATCGTACATATAGAAAGACATGTATATTTATGATATATATTTATGCGTCTGGATGTACATTTTATGTTGGTTCACAAACTTTAAGTACAGCGGTTAAAAAGGTACACTTTTCAAATGAGTTATGTATTCATAACCGTAATAATTATATATCTTTTTAATTATTAAACTCTATTCTCTAATTATTGCCTTTTGAAGAATTATAAAAGCATAATATATATTTTCATTTCAAATGAAGGTTAAATAAAAGGTTCAACTTTAGGAAAAACCTATGAAGTTAACATTTTTTCAAGTTTGAATTGAGCTCTTTAAAGTAAAGTACTTTTTTTCCTATTAAAAAAAGAAGAAAAAAAAAGAACAGATAAGTAGATACACATGAAGCTTGGAAATCCAAAGTAATGATGTTTCGTTTTTATGACATCAAACTTTTTTTTCTTGATCGTTAATATGATGTATGACGATGCAGTGGTTGGCGTTTGTAGGGATGCGTGAATTATTGAGCGAAAAAAAAGCTCGTCTATTGCGACTTTTTCTCGTATTTTTACTATTCCTTGGGTTTAATCCGGTCTTAGCATGATTTACAACTCTCTTTTATAATCATAATACAGAACTTTTTTTAATTTTTTTACTTTTTTGTGACTGATTTACTAAATGTTGATGTCTAAAGTATATATATTTTAGTATATAATGTACCATTGTAGCTGAAAATTGAGCGATTAAAAAAATTAGTTATAAATTCATAATAATAAAATGATTCTTTAATATTAATATTTGAAAAATGACGTAGTTTGGTGTAGTTAATTTTTTATTTTCTTAAAATCTTCTTGATGCACTATTACTTTATATAAAATTATTTATGCTTATTTTACCACGTAATAAAAATATAAAATAAAATACGAATTCTTATTCTAGATTTTTAAATCTATTTCTAATGAAATAAAGATGATAAAATATATAATATTTACAAATTTATGATCATGTAAGAAGTAAATTAACTTTAATAAAATTAAGTAAAATACAAATGTAAGCATTTCTGGATAAATGTTTTTACGACGGTATGTCACTTAAATAATGGTTTTATAAAATAGCTTGAAAATATAAAATTGTATAGTTAATGTATTTTAAGTATTTATAAATTTGAAATTCTTTAAATTTATTCAAATTGGAT
Organism: Ceratosolen corneri; assembly: GCA_030522565.1. Taxonomy (NCBI): domain Eukaryota; kingdom Metazoa; phylum Arthropoda; class Insecta; order Hymenoptera; family Agaonidae; genus Ceratosolen; species Ceratosolen corneri. The sequence continues at coordinate 28,773 of JAPYYT010001277.1, forward strand.
TTTATATTGTAGTAGATTTATTATTGTAAGAGTTTATATTTAAATTTATTATTATTTTTCATTTTAATTTTAAATTGTTAATATTTGAATTAAATAGTTAGATAGTATTCTTTTTTTTCTTCTAATAATTTAATTAAAACATTCAATACTGTTAATATTATGCTATATTCAAATAATATAAAAATATGTTAAGGTTTAATGTTAATTACTTGAATATTTAAATATTTCTACAGCTTTTATAAATTAATTTCAAATGAGAATATTGGCTTACATAATTTAATAATAATTTAATAATAAATTTACATCAGCTAATAATGAAAAATATTAATATAGAACGGAACAGATATTAGTTAATAATAAAAGAAAATAAAAATAGAATGTATTTATATATTACACTCACTTTAAATATTCACCGTTATCCAAATATAATTCAAATCTGATTCAAATAACGAAATTAAAAAATTTCTTTAACTAAATTATTTAACGAAAGTAATATGGTTTTAATTCGCTAATTAATTAATACATTATAAATGGTAAAAAAACATTAATACTTTTTCAACGGAAGAATATTTTATTAAATCTTACTGATTATAATTTAATGTCTGATTAATAATCTATAATAAAATTCTAAAGAATTTTTTTAATAATTAATATTTAACGTATAATAAAATTTCGTAGTATACATTACCATAACTATTCAATTGTTTTAAACTTATAGTTTATTTTACGAGAGAAATTTATGAATGGCGATTATTTATTTTTAAATCTATAAAGCAATTAGTAGAGTACGATGAAGATGATGAATTTTTTCATAAAGGTATTGTGGAAATAATATCAGATGTCGCGATAAGGTTTTTTGTGACATTTATATCGATAGAATTTTTTGTTGATATGCTGAAAATAAACAAAAATTAATATGGCCGGATAAGCTTAAAAGACAAAAATGATACATTTATTTTTGTGAGTCGATAGTAAGTATTACGAATAGATTTTTTCTTTTAATATATGTTTTTAATATCTTTAGATACTTTATTTATATTATTTATTGCGGAATATAGAAAATACGATGTTACGATAAGCAAAAGTTATAACTTATTGAGTTGAATGATGAAATCAGTAGGAAAGTATGGTAGTACTTCCATCACTAGACATTTTATATTTTATTACTGTTCGGGCGTAACCCCGAGTGTGAAAATTCAGATAGTGGAAGGGTTGAGATAGCAGGGAGAAAAATAAGATCGTAAATTAATATAATCGGAGTAATGTAGAACCAAGTAGATATTTATTGAATTTATAAAAATGATCGAAAACTCACGCAGTTATGGATATAATTAATAAAACGATTATCGGTACAAAGTTGAAGAGCACCTTCACGAGACGCGGATTGTATGTGCACGATGTGATGGCCGCACTTACACGTTACGCGAGGTGCGATTGTCTATATGTTTGTGTTATCCCGCACTGTCGCACTTAACTACGCATTGTCTTAACTATCCGAAATAAACGGGCGGCGGTGTCGAGTAACCGGCGCTTAGTCGGATCGCCGAGTGGTCTTGCCGCGCGGTGGTTATCAATCATTAGGCGCTGAAATACTGAAA
>JAPYYT010001278.1:0-33746 GCA_030522565.1 Ceratosolen corneri
TTAATCCGTGAGTTTGTCCATTCATTTGCTTTTATTTTGGTGGCTGCCTCGCTAATAAGTCTAGAGCAGGTCGGCGATTGTGTGTGTGTAGTAGTGTTTGTCTACTTGGTTTTAAATGTTGGTCTTTTTTTTTTTTTTTAAGCCAAGTGCTAATATAATTTTGTTTCGGATAATTATTTTAAGTGCCGAGCTGGATAAGAATAATAGCGGAATGGTTATTAGAAGCGCGCGATAAGCTGCGCTTAGAATAATGCTTTTGAAATGTATCCGTGGACTTAGAGTTTACGTCGTGCGCGCGGAGTGAGATTTATTGAAAATTGCATCAAAGTCAATAAAATGATATTTTATGCCTCTTGAATTAAGTAAATTATTCATTGGGTACGAAGTATGCGTTGTATATATAAGTAAGTGGAAAAATCTGAGCGCGTTTTAATAATTATGTTCTATTTGTGTAATTATTCTTCAAGTGCGTGAAAGTTCTCTTTTGATTATCTAGAGAGATTCTGCGATATTAGCAATGAAAATATTTATCAGAAACAAATGCAAATCCTTATAAATTGATATCTACGAGTTAGCCCAGAAAGCGCTGGAATTAATTGAAAATAATTTAATTCTTAAAAGAAATGGCCTTTTTTTTTTTGTTTTAAGTAATGTAACATTTCATTTTAGTATCGCCTCGGTTAAATATTAAAAAATTATATATTGTTTCAATCTACAATTTAAGCTTAATGCAATTGAATTTTAGAATTCAACTCAAAGTAATTTTTATTATTTAAATGGTAGAACAAGAGAAATGTATAAATTAAAAATGTATGATAATAAAACATGATCAGAACTTTTTCTTGAAAATCACTCGGTATAGCACAAAAAATTTCAAAAGCTGTTTAATTGAATAAAACTAAACTAAAATAAAATAAGGAAAGCATATCCTGAAATTTGTCACACTGTAAATAAAATTGTAATTTGAAAAAGTACGTTTGTGTACATTTAACATTAAACATTATAATGAAATGATTAGAAAATTTTAATCATAAATTTAATCAGTTCATTTGTACGTCTACCTCATACCGTATAGAATAATTTAATAAGTAATACATAAATATGCCATTCTTTATTGTCTTTACTAAGTCTTTCCATTTGATCTACAAAACGAAAATAAATATAAGCATTTTCTTTTTCAAAGCCTTTTCTTTATGGGTTCTTACTTTCTACTTGTTAAGTAGCTCAAATGCAGCAAGTTCTTTTTTTTTTTTTTTTTTTTCAAGTATAAAACTGCAATACCCGTTAAGCCGACTACAACTACACTAGACACACTTGGGATGGAGTAATAATTAATTCTTAGGCTTAAACAGTTGGTAAGTGCGTGGATTATCGCTGAGCTGACGTGTCCCGTTTTATCCACAGAGTCTTATGGTTTTTACATTGTCGTGGTGCATTAAAAGTCCCACGCGGCACTAAATTACAGCGCAGTCTGCTTCTTTTTACCGACAAAGTTAGCCGTTTCACTTACCGATCGAGTTGTCCGGACTCGGTTCTATTTCTGGCAATTTAATAGCTAGAGTTCACTCGCAACCTGTGAAAATTCAAATTACAATGATCTTGAAAGACGAGTTTAAATTGTATTATGTAAGCTAATGGTTTAACGATGGTCAAGCCATCATTATCGCTTCATTTATTATTAATATGAAAAGGTTTGCAAAATATTCCATTAAAATAATTAATGATATTGAATGATAAATTAATATTATCAAGATACTAGCAATGTGCATATTTATCTATAAATAACTTTTTTATACGTTACACGCGCGCACGCACACAGCCAACGCTTATTAAAACGAAAATAGTCGAATCAAATGTATAATGAAATATTTATTCAATATTTATTAATAAAATTTAATAAATTTATTATTATTTAGTGACGTAAACTTTACAGGATACAGTCAATAATTAAAAAGAAAATTCTCCGTTGTCAGTTGGAAATTTAATATTCCACTGCATTAGTCAACTGATGTAACAAGAATCCTTAATATTATATTATCCAATAATATTATTATAAAATATTATGGATTTCTCATAGATTAAAATTGAAATTTTATTTATTAGTTAATTATTCCATAAAGTAATAATTAATTTCCTTATATTCGAAACTATGCGCTATTGTATTAATTGTATTGATAATCAAAAAAAACTTTTTTCATTGATGTAATTCAATTATTTCCGTACTGCATTTTGTAAAAATATTATCGAAAGTATAATTCAAATCACTTATGTGCATTAATTGTATGTTTCTAATTTATTTCTGCTTTTAAACAAGACTCCTGATAAGTTTATTATTTATCACGAGCGTTGTATATTTATAAATTCAATCTGCCTTCTTTGAATTTTTTAAGTAGTTTGTTGTTGTTTTTATTGTTAGCTTAAGTTCCTTCTTTTCAAGTACTCATCGGAGAGCAATTTTCAATTTAAGAAAAACAAGTGTACAATAAACATTCGTTCATTGTAATGAATCAAATGAAATAACAAGACGATGATAAAAGTAATACGTGGATGCGCTATTTGTAATTAATGCGATTTAGTAGAATTTATTTTCAATTATTATACTTTAAACTGCTTAATTATTTTATATTACATCAATTTATAACGATGAAATTTCATGAGAAATGCATGAAAATTATAAATATATATTTTTAATAATGAACTTATCGGCTCTTAGAATAAATTGAGAAATGTTAAAGTTTAAATTTAGATAAAATGCTATATCAAAACAAACTGTAAAATATTCTTTTTGCGTAATTGTAAGAGATCTTTACGCAATTGCTTCACCAAAACAAGAGTTCATTTTAATCTCGTGCGATTAAGCATATTTTTAAAGTATTAAAACGGTTGGTAATTATTTGTATTGTTAATAGTTTGTTGGCTTTCTATACACAAACATAAATGCGAGTGCACCCAGATGTCACAATTGTAATCGAGAGTCCCAAAAATGACAACAATCTTTGTTCATAATTTGACGCAGTGCTTATTTCGAGTATCGTTACATAAAGCAAACTGAATATTTCGTTTGCTTAACAAAATGCACCCGAAATTTCTGTAGCGCTAATAAATATTACCCATAAAAGTCCATGTGTCTAAAGTTGATTTTGCCAGCATAATTACAATGCGCATACCTCGACGGTTTTTCCGACGACTTGATACGATTTCTTATTCAACGCTAATTATCGAGCCTGTCAATTAAATCTACCCACAATATCAAACGCCTGCCTCACAATTTTTACCAACAATCCCCCCCCTCTCTCTCCCCTTTTACGCGGTCCGATAATAACTCGAACTCACCGCTACGTTTTATGGACCTGTAGAAGCTCTACGTTAGCTATTCCCGAAAGGCACTCACTGATCGCCATTAAACAGCAAACCTTTGATAAACGACTGCTCATTGGAGTGCAGTTGCAGTTTAAAACGTGAGGTTATAACAGTGCTGTCGATGTTCACCGAACGATAAGCGATTGGCTGCGTTAGCGCGCTCTCGCCTTATCGGGACCGTGCGATATCACACGAAATCGCAACGGGGGCCGCCAAACTTCCCAACGCCCACTCGCCTCAGATTTCCCATTGAACCCCGATGTGTCGGGGGCACGTGGCCGACACTCGCACAGGCATCGCGACGCTCTACGTCGACGACTGTTGGCGCTCCGACGTGTCCCCCACCTCCGCCGCCTTCTGGTGTTTGGGGGCGAGCTTAGGTCTGAGGTCGCGAAGCTCTCGTCGCCAACAGTCAGTCGCTCACGGTACGTTGATACGCGTGTGTGTGTGCGCGGGCGCGTGCGGCCCCTCTCTGCTATCGATTTCCACGATACGTGTTATTGTTACGCTGTTAGCGAGTCAGTGAGGTGAGTCTTGTGCCGCGGATTTTGTATTCCTTATTTCGTGCCGGCAACCATTATTGCCTCCTCAGCATTTCCACCGTGTTGACTTGGAACATACTCGCGTTCACCGGTTGTTTACGCATTCTGTTTAACTGATCTGCGATACGTCTCGGATGCTCGGATTTTGCTTGTCGTAATTGCTCGGCTTGTTGGCTTGCCTCGACCCGAAGGCACTCGACCTATTTTTGCTTTCTGTTAGGCTGCTTAGGGCCCCGGCTTCCGAACCGTTAGGGCCTCTAATTCAAAGAAATCTTGCCCAACATACGGACTGTCTATCGGTATTATTATATTGCCAAAGAGTATCAGATGCCGCAGCAGAAATTTTTCTGAGGATTTTCACGCCCGTATCGTAAGCCGCAATCATTTTGAAATTATTCAATTTTTTAATAGACATTACGATCATTAGTCTGTGTTATCGTTACTTCTGTAAAGCATTCGATTATTTTTAAGAGCTCTTCCCATTATGATTATTGTTATTTGGCATTTTTAGAGGTGGGCGTTACGATTATTGTATCGAGGTCGTACAATTAAAGAAATAAAAATAATTTGCAGTGATTTATTTGAGCCACGATATATGTGTGTGTAGTAGTACGTAATAGAGAGTTAAGTTGGGCAGGTGCATCTCGTGCGTAAAATCCGTACATCTCTTTACTCCATAAATCTATCGAAATCTGTAGGAATCGTTTAAAATTATAAAAATTATAAATATTAAAATTTAACGATTTAATTGTGTTGTCTAAAGATTTTTGTTGAAAATAAATGAAGTACTCGGCTGAAAGAAATGAACAGTAATATGCAATCCAATTACAACGACAAGTACGCTCAAATCTTAGAGAACAAAGAAAAATTATTTAATATTGGATTTTTTCATTTATTAGTGATCTCCGGAATATCACGAGCATTTGCTTAATTCGAGAATCGTCGGAGACACAAAGTCAATTTATCGAGCAATGCATCTGAACCACTTTTTTCCCCATTATTATTAGAAGTAGAGCAAAAAAACTACCAGTTTTGCAATTTCTCTCTGTTCTTTCATCGAGAAGTTTTATCGATTAAAATGAACAATCACCACAAACGCGAAATTTCTTCGCCTCCACATTTTCAAAGCTTTCTCCGTCTCTATTTTTATCCACTCGTGTTGTCCCTTGTCATTACGTGATTCAGTTGGTGCGTTGCGAGCTATGCAGCTGCACGCTGGGGAGGTGCTTTGAAAAAAGCGAACAATGACGCAAAGAGTCCTCGAGAAAGTTGCCAATTGATTTCTCTCTCTCTCTCTCTCTCTCTCTCTCTCTCATCCCCTTCGTGTGCTTCGTTATCTTTCTTTTTGCCAACGAGGCATACACGTGTGCTTTAGAGATTACGGGCATGCGGGCAACGTGTTCGAATCATTCGCGAGCACGTGCAGCAGTGCATAATATTTGCCCCACCGGCTATAATGCGAGTAATTCACACAGCATTATGGCCAGTGATTCGCACACCCCTTCACTGTCACTGTCTGTGTTCTCTCTCTCTCTCTCTCTCTCACTCTCTCTCACTCTTACTACTCACTGTGCGTGGGTACGTGCGCGCGCTCGCGCATTGGCAACATCAGTACGAATAAAAGCGCATGTGTCGGGCGTCTCCCGTTAAGCCCCAGTCGCTTTCTATCTATCGCTACATCTATTAGCTTTTAGCTACTTCACTAACTGTTTATTATTGTTATTGTATTCATCTCGAGCCATTATGTCCATTGTCATGCTGCATTTCTTTATGCGACAAAGAGCTTAATGCGATCGTGTTTGGATTAACAAGTGAATGAGAACTTTCTTGGGACGGAATAGTCGGGGCATTTTTATCGATGGGTGCAAGTGTGACGGCTACGGCTCTCACTTGATTAGAAATTTTATAAGCGCAGAGAAAACTAGAAACCGGCGAATTTTACGAACAATATGAACGGTAAGCTGGGAGATAATCGACAGCCCATATAAATGCTCTTCATCTTCATTTCATCTTCGTTGTGCAAATAGAGATGGAAAAGGGATGTTGAAGGACCATTAATACCATGGGAAATAAAACTTCTCGGTCCCGAGAGTAATATCACTAAGAAAAAATTATCATAATATTTATGGACTTTGTGAATAATAGTCGTTTATCTCTTGGAATTCCAAATATTTCTTTTCACACGATTCTATTATCGAAGGAATATATAGTTTTGACATATAGAAAATATAGTTTTGACTAATTTTGAGTGCTCATTATTTACTAATTTACTTATTCCCAACGTACTTAGATAAAGTTGACATAATGGATTATGCTATAGAGAACAAAGATATTGAATTAATACTAATTTATTTGAATAAAAGAAGATATATTCGATAAATAGGAAGCATTCATCGAACTGTTCGTTACTTTCATTTTGGCTTCTAGAGCGTGGAGGGGCAATAAACTTTACGTTTTGTGAATCTACATCAATAATTATATATAATTATCGTAAATGAAACTTTTTTCATCGATCAATTCATTATAATGAGGTTGAAGAAAATGTTTCTTTGAATTTCGACGAGATTATCTTGCACTAATGTGCTAATTCGTTCTAGATTTTATCAGGTTCACTTTTATGTCATACTTTGCGTTTCCATTCTAATGAAATGACATTCCATAACGAGATATTTATCGCTCTGACATATTTTTTCTTCTTCAATTTTAATATTCAAGTATTTACAAATTATTGTAACAACAATTTTTATTAATGTTCCATTTTTCATTTTGTCTCATTACATAATATAGCTTGAGTAATATTCTTAAAGTGCGAAATTTTCATATAAAGAAGAAAAACTTAAATTTACCCTTCAAGCCAAATAAGTGCAATAAATAAGTATTTGATTTGATACGGTCATATTTATTATTATTATGCTGCTATTAAACGATAGAAAATGTTCGTTGATATCAGTGTAGCTGGATATTTGTGATGCCTATCGCTAGTTTTTTTTATCGTTGATGCTCATTTTAAAGCTGACGGCATAATGATAGCTGTGTCATTGATACTAAAGCCCCAATTTTTTTTTTGCAATTTGAATGTATAATACCATGCTGATTTTAAATGTTATCGGTGGTGTTAAATCGTGCGTTTTAATTCTTATTTTCGCGTACCTTTCAGCGTCATGAAATTAGGATCTTCTTTTTCTTTTCTTACTTGAAATACTCAGTGTGTTGTTTAATGAAAAGTATGAAATATTTTTTATATTATTAAAAATAATATTAATAGCTTTCAAGAATGATTAGGAATTTACAATTTTCTGACATATTAAAAAGAGTGCTTGCACGATTTAGTATTGCAAAACGTGTAATCGTTTTATTAATTTGAATGCTTCATATAGTAATGGATTAGAATATTTAATGATATGTAATGTCTATATGCAATGAATAATAGATATTCAATATATTCAACATTTTTCTTACATAACGGATTTTAAAGCATAGCTGATTAATCCTTATTTGATTGGAAACAAATGTATTCAAATTTATGTGGCTTACGACCAGATATTGTTATTTTTGGTTGTGTTGTATGCAGATTAAGCTTGTAAAATCTTTACCAATGGATCATAATTGTACATGTAAATGACAAAGAAAAACTACAAACTATTGGGATAATAAAATTATGTCAAGCTTCCCCGTAAAGTTTTATGATTTAAAACGAGCTCAATGACATTATCATTTTCTAAAGAAGATGATGATAATGTTGTTAAAATAAACGAATTAACAGCGTTACGTTAACTAATAGCTGCCATTATTTAATATTATGTTTATAAAGCTTAATGTATACGAATATTATTCTAAAGCAGTCCAGTGAATAGGCATTTTTATCTTTAATAATAGGATATTAGCATGTAAGATCTTGTTTTGTTCATAAAAAAGGTTAGACATGGTGTATACACTGTCATTATGTCTAATAGTAAAAGTACTCTCTTGCTCTCTCTCTCTCTCTTGTCTCTATCTCTATTGTAATATTGTTAGTCCCTTCAATTTGAGAGATTGACGCGAGATTTTGTATATTATGGCGTAGCCCTTTTAAGCTAATGCGTAGCAGTTGAACAGTGTAATGGAAAATCGGCTTTTCTGAATTTATCGTCCGTAGTGTGAGACCTTGGCCCTAAGGCTTCCACTTGTCGGCCTCTCAATGCTCGATCAATAATGCCGCCCTTTGTCATATCAACAGCTCGTTCTGACAAATGTCATTTCCTCTTACGATGTCAACATGACACGCGGCATACGCGGCCACCCACGTGTTGTCAAAACGCAAAGCTCTTTTTTGTTTTTGCTCTCTTTCTCTCTCTCTCTCTGTCTCTCTTGACTTTTGAACGCGGCAGGAAGTGGAGGTGATTCGTGACATGAGTCGTAAGAATTGCGATTTTTTACGTTAATGTTGACGTGAAACGAAGTGCCTGGAACGTGAACGTTAATTCCTCTTCCATTAGGACCTTGGAGTGATATCTTTTATTACGCATTTGTGGTCGATTGCCTTGTATTTCTCGCTTCCTTTCTATTTTAATGTAAAAGAGAAAAATCAATTGGACTTGAAATAAATTCATTGATTTGGTAATTACGGAGTCGCTTGAACTCGAATAAAGAAACGAAGAAAAATGTGGTGTAAATTTCTTTGTAATTTTTTTTCTTTCCATTTTTCAGTTTGCTTTTATTAATATAAAAATGAGTTTTGAAATTACGAGAATAATCAATTCATTATTTATATTAAGCGCTTATCTCACATGAAGAGTTGGTAATGAATTTCGAAGCTCTATGGATACCATTTGAATGGCATGATGTAATTATAGAAGATAGGACATTCAGTTGTGATAAAATTAGAGGAAGAGCATGAACTAAGAGAATCTGTCAAGTGTCTTGCACTGTAAAATTTAATTACGTTTAGTCTTACATTTATTCTACTTGTGCTTACTTTTACATTCACCTTTGTGCATTAATATTAAAATTTAATTTTTATTGAAAAAAGGAAAGTGCAATTTCAACTGTAAATTTCCTAAATTACACACTGATGAGTTTTTATGAATAAATCCCTAATTGTACGAATTTTACTAAATATTTAAGCTGTATTAAGGTAAAAATTAAATTTGAGAGGTATTTAATTATGATTCATTATCATAAATTATGAGGAATGAAAGTCCATTATTTACAATAACCTTTACAAGGTAGTGTTTAAATATATGCATTCGCTTGTAAAAAATTATAAAAAATGTAAAAAAGTAGGCAGACATTATCAATATTTTCTCAGATTTTAATTTATAAATTATTATTATTGATACAATTATGATTAAAATAGCCGTTGACTTATTCTCCTTCTTCTTCTTATTATTATTATTATTATTATTGTCATAATTAAAGTTGTATGACTTGATATTTTTTATTTTTACGTTGACGATTTACGGCACACGTAATTATAAATGTCGCTGATTTTGAGATCGGTGTTAATGATTAAATCAAGCATTAATTTAGATATGTCAGTGCGGCGGCACATCGTTCACCTCCAAGCGCACAGTGCACTTTAGTGCCGAACGAGCAGCTTTAAGGAGGAAATGTCAAATTGCAGCCTAAGTGAATGCGAATTAAGGGCCTCTGTATCATTCATATTCTCTTCAACTTCAAGACCAGATGTTTGTGCACGTATATTGTTCAGAACTGTATTTATAGACGTCGCTCGCACTCCGATCCCTTAAATGGCTATGAGCAATCGATTGGCATTTTAATCTTCTCTCCATTCGAATATAAAATGGCAAGAATTCATTTTAAAAATGCTGTCTCGTTTTAACGTCATTTTCTCTCAAACGAGTAATCGGATGCGCAAGCCTATCCGTGAGACAACAATTTTGGAATTAAATGCCATTATCACTGAAATCCGTGTTCTTTGCGGGAGTCAAGTTTTCGCTTATATTGTGGTTGGAGTAATGATAAATTCGACCACTCGATTATTAATACGCGTTTGACTCTCTAATTCGAGTGTGTATTTGACGTCGATTGGAAATTCGTTGCTTAAAGAAATTCTGCTCAATGTAAACTTGATAGTTAGAATGCTAGAATCGCACTATACGGATGTCAATATAACATCCTGTGTGTGTCAGTTTCAAGCAGGTCATAAAGTTAGTTGCAGATGTTTTTAGAAGATGTATGAACATACACGGAAGGTTTAATTGAATTTCTGATATTTCTTATTGCAGGTCAGGCGGTAAATAAATTTGAAACAGGAAAACTATTGCATCAATTAGCATGTATTGTTTCTAAGATATGCGATAAAGATTAAACAACACTCCTGGATTAAAATGCACTTAAAGTACTTTAGTTTGTAGACGCTAATTGCTATTGCTGTAGAAGTATATATACTTAATCGTACCGTGAATTATTTTTAAAATCTTAAATTTTTGTATTCGCTCAATTTCTTCGTCATCCTTGTTTCAATTGCAATTACTTTCACTTTATCCCGTGAATACAAACTTATTAAATTTATACGTCATATTTTAGAATTCTTTCTCATTGACTGAAGGACTTAATCTGAAATTACGATGCAAAATTTTAACAAGCCTTGATACAGATGCAATTAAGTATTTCTGAAAAATATATTAAAATTAAGATTAGGTTCAACGTACGATGAAAAATTCTGGCCATCTAAAAGATTTCCACGCTTTCAGCAATACGGCCGAGCATTGACAATAATTGAAAATACAAAAAGCCCTTTAAACTATTAAATTCGCTGACTCGCGGGAATGTCGTGTGCGATCATTTTCCTCTCTCAATTACTCCTAACAACACTATTCTACTGTCTTTGATTAGACTCATAACTTTTTATAGAAACTCTCGATTACCACGAATTGGCTTTAGCCAAGAACTTTACTCTTTGAACGCGCCTAATATTACATTCGGCAACTGTGTTTAGTTGCAGGCACTTAAACCGAGAAAATATCAGTTTAAGCACGTAGCTAACGATATGCAACGAGGCAACATTATTAGAAGAGCCAAACGCCCAGCACAATTGTCGCAAGAGCTTTGAATGCAATGTCAAACTAAGAAAATTCTTCTCGCGCGGCAGTCACTTTGACTATCGACTATCGAACCCCAACACGTGTAACAACGCGACCGAGCTCTCCAGTGCCCAGATTATGGTAATTAGCTTAGCGCCAACCGACGATAATGAAAATGACGCTTGCCGTAACGAGAGGCAGAGCAACGGCCTCATGAGAGCACGAGATTAGTGCAATAAGAGGATTGTAACGACCTCGGGCGGGTGAATTGCGGCACGGTGGATGCTGTGGCCCGTACTCGGGGATGAGGGTCTAAGGCCTCCCTCGCCGCCTCTACCGCTGCTCCCGCCACCAGCCCTCAGGCCCGCACGGACGGCCTCCAAGTCCAACAAGCTGGTGCCCCTGCTGCTCTGCACGCCCTGCAAGCCGAGTCAACGTAAACGACAGTCGACTACGAGGTGGTACGTCCAGCAGGTAATGGCAGGAGCCCCGAAGCCACCTCCTTACTATGGATTTCTTTTATGTTACGGCCTCTCAGTGCGCCTCACGCCCCTTTAATTTTCATTTCAGCTAGTGAGTGTCTTTTTATTGAATTTCGATTTGGTATCAATATAAGCGTATGCCTGGTAGTATTTTCCTAAATTAACAATTACGCCTGGCATGGTAATATTGCATTCGTTTTCTTACGAATGATTATTAGCGTCCCGAGAGCCTCTTGGAGTTTCTATGATATTGCCATGAGAAAGCAACGTCCAATTACCAAGCGTGCTCACTGATAATTATTCGTTTAATTACTTTATTACTTGTCACTTTATTCCCGACTCTTTCAAACAAATCAAGTACAATGTCGTAAAAGTAATTTGTAACACGATTACGCAACGCTTTGTAGGTGAGACTTGATGCGTTTACTTATCATTATATGAGCTCCGTACAATCCCTTAATACTACATGACGAATTCGATCAATGAATCTATAAAACTAAAGCTCACGAAAAAGAAAAAAAACAGCAGACAAGAAAAGACCAACAATATAAGAGTAGAGTTTAATTGTGAATTTGTTGGCCTAGATTCTTATAATATTTTAGTTTAATTAATCGAATTAACAGTGCAGAATTTCACCCTCTTCGGTGAATGATTAAGCTTCATTTGATATTTGGAGCATGAATATTATTAATAAATGCACACATTAAGAAATGCAACAATATCGTTATTTTAAGAAGGTATTGTCTTTTAATTTAAAATCTTATAACTTGGTGGTCTTGTTTGCTCGACATATTGTTGAGATTTCAAGACTTTCAAAAGATCATTCCAATACTATGATTTGGTAGAGCCACTAAAGCTACGATCTAACATGTTTTTCCCATCGCATTTCTTTCTTTAACGCTCATTGTTCCAACACTTATTTTTATAAATTACCTTTGTTACTTTTGCATAAATTAGTGCATGGATGTGTGCTGAATGCCACTTACTTAAATACTTTATGAAGGCCTATTGATTTATCGCCTTACGTGCTTCGGACACCAGCTGGCTAAATTCATAAATAGCTATTCACAAACAAATGAACGTAATGAGAATCATGCGTTGTACGCGCGAACATCTATTCACGACTGTTTAACAATCCAACTTTTCACAACCTCATTTCAAAAAAGTTCGTTAAAGAACCGTTTATTTTTTTCATCTCAGCTCTCTGCGCGTTTGCATAACGAGCTTGCATGACTTTCTATTTGCGCCAACCACTATACCGTAAATAGCTTTTATGCATTCAATTGCGCTAATACTGCTTTACGAAATCCGTAATCGTCGGGCGACATTTGCGAGGTTACGTACAATCTAGCCAGATAGAAGACCGCGACAATTATGCGCATTCCTTGCCAATTATCAGCCGAATAAAACGAGTATTATGAGCTGGCCAAGGTTCGTAAGCACTCGTATTTGGCGAGCGTAAACAATAGGTTGTGCCAGCGCAATCGCGTCATACATTTTTCTCACCATACAAGTCACGATAAGCGCTCATTTTTTTCCGCTACGTGGTGCGCCTTTCCGTAAGCCGGTGTATTTCAGAATGCGATGCGAAGAGGCGACGAGCGAGAAATGTCTTGCGAGTTTGCCGCCGCCGCCGCCGCCTTGAGATCATCGCAGTCATTCGCTCACAATGCCGTGTAATTATTCAGGGGCCGACGGAAGCGGGGTTCATCACTTGGCTAGAAGAGGATGAGGAATCGCGCCGCGCGTCCCTGTTCAGCAGTGCGAGGCCGATTCCCGCTCGTTACCTCCACTGCCCTTGAGACCGTTTCGTGGGGCTACTTTTTATTTTTGGGCGTTTGTTTTCATTCGTCGCGCGATTTGACTGGCATTAATGACTCGTAGGCTGGCACGTGTGTATTCGTCGGTCCCTTCCCATTTCCTCCTCGCCTCAGCCACAGAGCACATTATCGAGCCATTTTACAGTTGTTGCTCCTTACCTCCTCGACTAGTCTCTAAACATTTTGCTTGCCTTTTCGTCCATCGAAAGCTCAATTCTTCAACTGATCGTCATTCTTTAATTACGATCAGCTCGACAATTATAATCGAGTACACGAGCTTAACTATAAGTTTGTAGGGAATACTCGATTTTTAGATTTAAGGAAAGACAAGCATAAAGGAACAGAGAATGCGGCAAATTAGAAGAAAATTAATAGCTATGTTTTACTCATACGAACGACGCTCTAAATGGAAATTCTTAGTAAATGACTGAAAGTAGGAGTCGCGTGCTTAATGTAATTAATAATGTTTGTTGGGTTAATAGAAAAGCCTACATATAGTGAAATTATAGCTCATCATATAATCCTATAAATTGAAGGACATCTCGTGAAATAGATATGTTTATCCATTTTAATTAACGAATGTTTTAAAGCATCCAAATTTTTATTCTTCATTTCACTTTATTAACCTGTTGTACGCCATCTTATTTTGTTTTACTAATTTTTAAGGGAAGGGACTCGATGCCTTTCGCAGACGACTCGATATCAGAATAGAGCATGAAAAGTTTCTGTACTCAACGCTATCGCGTGATGTATTTCATTTTGCGCTTTGGTAAAGACTCCCTTACTATTATGGAATCATTCATTAATAATTGAAAATGGAAATACGAAATTGAATTAAAAGTAGTCAAGGAAGTAGTTGATTAGGCATTTTTTTTTTCAAGTTGAACGAGAGTCTGTTTTAGATTGCCAATTGACATTCCGAACCTTAAAGTATCCTTTCGTTCTTACTACAATGGAATCATAGTCCAATAGCAATAATGAAAACGTCGATTCTTTTATTCAGATACTTTTGTCTTGCTTTTCACTACCTCTTAGTAATGAAAAAAATTCTTTTCTTTTTTCTAAAAAAATATTGACATCAGTTGACATCATCTCAGTAGTTGGTTGAAAAATCATTATTTTTATTGAAATTAATGCGTAAATAATTCCTTGGCAATATAAATCATCATAAATTGAAATACGAAATTAAACAATATACCTTCGAAAGCTTTGCTTCGCATCCGAATAATGAAACTTTAAACTGCAATTGGCTTTTAATAATTATCGTAAATTGTTTTTCTTTAACGGCAGGACTACGTTCATTTAAGTGACTCAGTGCTAATGGCACACATTTAGTAGATTTACTTTTTAAAAGCCCATTTATGTAAACAAAGGCTTCGGTAACAATCATTAGAGATGAATGTACTCTAAGCATGTGATTAGCATAATAATGTTGACGCATGCCAGGAAATGGTTTCACTCGAAGCTTTCACTCAATCTATCGTAACTGGAGATCGCATAAACGTAATATGCACGAGCAGAAGACGGTAATAGACGCAAATATTCTAGCACGCCCCAAGACGAAATGGAATCGTGTGATTCGAAATTCGCGGGGTTAGCGACCGTCATTGACGCTGCGATCGACGGAGGCCTGAAAAAAAAAGTGAGCGCCACTTTAACTGATAATCGCGGGCGACCTTGGAGCTACGCTTGCGCGACCCGATAATGACTGCACTTACTCATCTGCCGTGAATTGTGGTTCCATGACGAAGGAATAAGCAGAAAGTCGCAGCAACGACAGCCTCGTCGTCGCTTTCATTTTCGTTTATACTTAAAATCATGGTTGTAATTAAAGGCAGCCGTCACGCGATGTAATTCAAGATAGGATTCGTTATGTCTCTTCGAGTGGATTCGCATTTACCTCTGACTAATGCTTTTATCATTATACACTCGCAACATTTTACGCGCGCTTGTCGACTTTATGCTTCGTGAGAAACGCGCTCTCAAACGCATGTACACACACAAACGCATACTACTTTAGATGAGCTTGTAATATTGTAATAATATATAAATATAATATATAGAATAAATAAAATTTAAAGTAGCCGAGGTCTTGCGTATAAACCGGAGACAATATTCTAAAGTTTATTTTCATTATAATCGGAAGATATATTGTTGCTTGTATTCTTATTGATTTCATTGGTAAGTCATTCTAAAAACTCTTACTGCTCGTCCGTTGCTAATCTATTACACGTTCGAATAATCTTTAATTACTTATCACGTTCGCTGCGGCAATTTAATTTACAAGTTTATTATACGAATAACACTTCGGATGCGAGTAGATGCGCAAATAATATTAAATTTTGTTAGAAAATTTGCATAAACATTTGGTCAATTCGAACAGATCTATTTGCCCTGGGTTAACCCACACAACGCATTCTTTACAATTAATGTAAAAGCTTTATGCTCCCATTCAATTTATTACCATAAACTAATAATTAAAATGATTACACGGCCAAGAACCATGCATTTATAAATGTAAGTGAAATTTTTACAATTTTCAAGATAAAAAAAGTTGCAAGGTTTCAATGAATTCTTATACAAATACTCTTATTATTTGTCGATAAGTTTTATACACATTGTTAACAAAGCCACATTATTCATTGCCATACAGATTATTAATTCAACATATATATATATATATATATGATTATGGCCTTGAGAAAGAAAAAATTAAATCATACGTGCTTACTATAAAGAAATGATAAGCAAATTTGTAAATCATAGCAATCGCAATGATAATTAATATTAAATTTAAACGTTAAAATGAATCATTATTTTGATTAAAGACGAGGCAAGCATTTTCAGAGGAATTCAACACACGAATAAGAGTATAATGCAATATAATATGTCCAATATTCACAAGCGGTCGATCACTTATTCAATGCGCAAGTGACAAGCGCCATTAGAATGTCGATACATCGATCAAACAGCCTCATATCACTCCAAGTACACGTAACTTCGTTATGCACGAACGATCTCATGGTTATTTATGATTGAAAAAGAGCCAAGAGTCAGTTACGCGCGCCAGTGTACAAAACAAAGCAACGATAGTAAGAGCAGACAGAATCTTGAATCAAGATAAGCATCGACGTTGCAGCGTCATAACAAAAGCGCTGCCCGATTACTCCAACACTGACGCGATAGACAAGAGAGGATAAGAGCCTTACTCACTTGGAGTACGCGTTTTACCATTGGCGATGATCCATCCATCGTCGTCTTCCCCCCCTCCCCCCACTCGCTCCTCGCCTCCTCCTTCATAACAATTGGCAATGACACGCTTTCGAGTTTTCACGCAAGGAGTCACTCTCCCGTATTGCTACAAGGACGCTCTCATCCTGCCCCAATGCTCTTTGTTATTTATCGCCGTTTTTCACTCCTTTTTTCGATTTTACTTTTTTTATTTATATTATCTTATTCTTTTGTTTGTTTGTTTTTCTTTTTTCGACGCGCGCATGCTAATTCCGTTCGTTGTTATCTCCTCGCAAGCCCCCCTCGAACTTGCTCATCCTTGTTTTTTTAGATCTCGGACGTTAGTCAGTTGTTTCGAATGGAAAGTGTAGCGTCGAATACTGAAAAAAAGGAGAAAAATAAGGAAAATGCTATTACACGCCAAACGTAAAACTCACGTGGTCCTTCTTCTGACCTACATTCATTATGATCGTATGGTTAAGAAAAACGTGACTAAATCGCGCGAATAAAAAATATTTCATCATTCTGCTAGTGTCACTCTCGATGGACCGCCAAAAAAGATTATCTCATTCTACTAGTGAAATAATCTACACAAACTTACCTCATCTCATAAAACTTGCTTTGAGTTTGTAATTTTTACTTATACTTTCACGTTTATACCGAATGTTTTCACACATGTTTCTTATGATGCTTGTGTTAGAAGATTAAACAAATTTTTAGTTACGAACATTGTTTCAGTTTTTCAATGGTTCATGCACATCGCGGTGATAAGATTTTCAATTAAATATAAATGGAACCGAAAATATTTCCATTTATTCATAAATTGTAAATGCACGAATATGAAATACAATCTACGATTATTCTATTTGTTGATACTTATATTTATATGTATATATATACGCTGATATATGCTATTTATATACAAAATACTCTTAGCATGCTGCTACAATTTAAATGACACGAAGATTAAACGACATCTTTATAATCTATGATAGTATAAAATATAACACATGAAAGGACGTGCATTAATGGCTTGTAATGATGCTTATTTTATGTTGATCATCATTTTGGAGAAGTAACGTCTTCCGCTTGGATTTAAAAATTTGAAATATAAAATTCTTACAATTACAGCTATGGCTATTACACTCATAAATATTCTATAAAACTTTAGTATCTACAAACATTATTTATTGTTCAAGAAATAGTTGAATTGAATTTTAAATGGTAGGATAAAATTATAGCTTCCAAAACATTACAGTTAAGATGCAATTTTTACATTGTTTAAATAGGTATTTGTTGTCATTGGTGGTAAGGACTGCAATTAGAGATACGAGGCTTCAATAACGTTATTGAATAAAGTTTTTTCGCCATTGTAAGGATACGAAGTGTATGTATAAGAAGCCACATCGTCGTAAAAACAAACCTAATTACATAGATATCATGTAAAAAGTAATAGTTTCATTAGCATAAAATAGTAAAATATTAATTATGTTATATTAGTCTGAAACATTCAAAAGCAAGTTTAATAGTCGGATTCGTATTTTATAAGATTGGCATTTCACATTACGAGTTTGATTAAATTTATGATACGCATGAGACATGCGCGCGCGCGCGCAAAACAAAAACGAAACAAGCTAATGTGCGCGCGAGTGTACGTAAAGAAAAGAAGAAGGAAAGGAAAAACTCAAAAGGTACTCCATTCCGGCAAATAAAAGTGGTTTCCTCTTCATGTCGTAAACTGGGACAAACGAGACATACGCTCTCGTAATTGCTATACGCACGAGTTGCGCTCAACCGAAGTTTATAATTCTCGACATGTGTCCTGAAAAAGCGAAGCATTTCCCGAGATTTGCTTACTTTCAAATTTCCCTAAAACTAAAATCAATGCCGATAGAGCTTGGTGACAGAACTCTTCTGATATACTTTGAAAGTGAGCTTTAAATGCGATTAAATATATTATTCGTTGGGAATCGCTTACTTTTTTCAAAAATATATGTACCTCGAAGGCATATGAGCGTCGTTGTCCTTTTCATGCGAATGAGAAGCATATGTAACTAGAAATGCAGTTACATAACATCGTGGATTAATAGGCTTTAATTTTTTATATAACTATAATGCCAAGTCGATTTTTTATTGAGACAAGGCCATTTCATCTGAAAGTATAGTCTTCCTCATAAATGTGTTTTTATTTATTTAGGAGAAAGCAGAAGCAAATATTTTCCTTCCTTTTTTTTGTTATCAATTTCGCAGAAGAAGTGAAGTCATATTCAGCATAATGTGATTGATAATGAATATATATATTTTATACTTTATTAATACATTTGCTAATAATATCCATATTATTTGCTAGCGAAGATATTGAAATAGTTTTTATGAATTCTTAACGGGGGCACGCTTTCGAAGTAAATTATAATTAAAAATTAAATTTTTATAATTCGCCTTGACACTGAAAATGAAATTCCATCTATCTGTCGTAAGGATTGTAATTTCTTTCTTTCCTTTTATTATAAATTAAATTCTGCTTTTACAAAAGTCGTTACGTTTTATGATCGAATTCCTTTATCGGAAGTGGGTAGAAACATAAGCTTCGTTAATAGTTTCTTGAAAGGAGGGCGGGGGTGGGGGTGGGGGTGGCGGGTATCAGTCAAGAATGGTTGAAAAAACGACAAAAACTATGATTGTACGATGAAACGTCGATGTAATATATGTTGCAATTATTTTTTCCTCGGTATTCAACTGCTTATCTCGGAATCGTATTAAATTTATATCGTTTTGTTCCTTTTATTATTTAAAAATTTCCTCCCTCTTCACCCTTTTTTTTGCTACAATGATTTTTGCAACATGTAATAAAATCAAATTGCTTATTTAAAAGAATTTTTTGCCACTTTGAATGCTTATTTTTCTTAATTTGAGTCGACTGTAAGAGGAACTATTATTATCCTTGTTATTATTATGACGAATACCCATTCGATAGCAACGGAAAGGAGTTTGGCAGTCAAACAAAACTTAATGCGAAATGATGTGTAAATCAAAGATTTGATACTTATTCATTGTTATTGTAATTATATTTATGAATATATTATTATATCTAATATTCGTAATTGTAAAAAAGTATACGCCACTCGTGACATTAGCTAAAAATTTTGAAAGTGAGTTTTCTGTGCCAGCGTGTTTGGTTGGAATTTTTTTTCGACATTACATTTCTTTTGAAATTCGCTATCACGGTGAAAGAACAAAATAAGAAATATTTTATTTATCTTTATAAAATTTGAAGCACCGTCCGATATGTGTCTTGTGCTTCTGAGAGTGAGAAGAGCATGCTTTATCGAATTATTTATTTACCGATTTGCATCTTAATTGCTTATGACTAAATTCTTTTCTCCCATACATTATATATATATAGATCGACTTAAGCACAGTATGTTTAACAAATAAATGCATGACTGCTTATTTATTTTTTCGCTACCTTTTGCTTATCTATATGTAGACGCACAGTATTGGAAATTTCACAATTGTTTCGCTCGAAGCTTCAATTGTCTAAGAAACTAACGTAATCGTTGTAATTTTACAGCCCACGTGGCGTCTTTGGGGCGAGGAAAAGGGCGATGGCGTTATCTATACAGTTTATCTCAAAAAGGTCCGTTACCACAGACCGACACGAAGTCTTTCAGCTTCCGTAAGTTTATTATTATAATTTATTTAATAAAAGTACGAGCATTATTCGCCGATAAAAATATTATTTACATTTTTTTTTTTTTTTATAAATGTTTTTTGTTTTTGATTTTGTTTTTATAAATACGCCAAAAGCTTCGAATCGAATTGTAAATCAAATAAAATTTATCCAATATAAATTCACGGAATTCTAAACTTTATGCCCATGTATGTATGTATTTTGTAGAGCAAAGTCTCTTTACGAACGATGCTCGTACATTATTGCATAGGTTTTCAACAAAAATTTTTAGCAAATGACTTTCCAAATGCGTTAATATAATTGTCGAATTAAAATGCTTTTATAAATAATCACTTTATATTTAAATAGCTATCATTTTAATTCAATATAATTAGAGCCACGTGATCTTATCAAAGTATTATGAGTAAGCGGTTATCAGGTAGTTACACAATTATACAGATTAAATGTTTTAATGTTGAAAGTGACTAGAAATTTTTAAATTGCAGTTTAAATATTAGTTTATTAATGTAACATGATTATGAGTATGATTGAATTTGTAATCGTATACATTCAACTAATTAAATTCGGTTGATCTTTGTGATAAAGATTTTTCTGTCATTTTTACATGAATGTTGTAGTCATGTTTCTATTTCATTAATTTATAATATAGAATGTTTATTAAATTTGAAAATTAATGTCAATGAAATATACTCGATTTAAAGAATTTTTGAAGTATTTTAAATAAACGTATCTATATTCGGCCTATGTCTTGTAAAATCCTTTATGTCCAATAAAATCATATCGTTATAACGATAAATTCATTCAAATTCTTATTTGTTGAGACTAACCGATTATTTTTTTACGAATATATTTAGTTAAAAATAGTACGAAATTAGGTAAATAGTATCAATTGAACGTGAACGTTAAAAATTCGTCTAATATAAACAAAAGAGTTATAATTCTGGTGTTGGATCATAAAATAGTTTGGCTTTTTGTATACAAATAACAGTTCAAATTGAAGTTTTAGTGAATCAAGTTTGTTAATAGAAAGTACAATAGTTTTAATAATAATATCACATTAAAGCAAATAAATACAAGGTATTAAAGTTTTATTATTTGTACGTGCATGTATGCATGCACATATACAAATATGTTTAACGTTTGCATTTAAATTATTATTTTTATTATTTCCATGAAATAAATCATTAATTAGGATTTTCACGTGTAGTATATAGTGCTTTGTTATTTTATGTAAAATATTTTGTTATTAATATTGATTAAAGAGTCAAATCAATGCTTTCAAATTTTACACTATTTTAGTTCAGTCTAATTTATTAGGATTTTAGAGCTAAAATCATAATATTTATGTGGATATTATGGGGTTGTTATTAAGACAGTGCTGATGCAATACACTTGATTTGTTTTTGCAATCCTTAATAATACAGATGAAATGTATAAAATTTTCGTTCCTGTGCTGAAAAATTCTTCGGTATTTTATAATTTATTTCCGTAGGTATTTTAAAAACTTTACACATCTAATTTAATTCATTTGCTCCAAGATTTGGAAAAAATTAACGAAAATTTTTGGAATATTATGGATAGTTTTAAATAGTTAAAATTTACTTTACAATATGAGAAGAGCGTAATTTATATATATATATTTTTTTTTTCAACAAATAAGAATAATTAAACTTCTTTAATCTACAATTGCACGTCAGCGAGCTGCGCAAAGCCTCAAGTTCGTTTTATCTAAGCCGTAGTAGTTAAGAGCGATGACGCGTTGCGCTTAAAAATCGCACTCGGCAATAAACAATTGCGAGGGCAGTCGATCGAGCGCACGACGAAGACATTGACTTATGTAATACCGATCGATAGGAATCGGACGACGAGATCTCGCATCTAGAATGGGAAACAGTGCGAGTGCGCTTTCTGAAGGCCGGGACGGTACAGCGGCTGGTGGAGAGCCTAGCAAACGACGACGGCGAGCTCGAGTCCACCTACATAAACGTCTTCCTGGCGACTTACCGAGCCTTCACTACGCCCCCTGAGGTCCTCGAGCTTCTTCTCGTACGCTACGACTCGCTGGACGAGACCGCCAACGCCCAGCACCGCAAGACTCTCGTGCAAGCGCTCCACGTCTGGCTGGACGCCTATCCGGGTGACTGGCGATCGTCGCCTGGGCATCCCCTCCTCACCAGGCTCCTTGACTTTGCGCATCGAAGGCTTCCGGGCTCGGAGCTCGAGCTCAAGGCCCGACATCGACTGCACAGTTTCTCCCTGCCCGACGATCAACTTGGTAGGTCTGACATTTTCCCTTCATTACCTTTATTCGCTTGGAATTTATCTCGGCCGCTATCGACTGGCCTCATTATTATCGTAGCTCATCTCTCTCGCCAGCCAATCGATTTGGATAACTGACTCGTAAACAAATTCTCGTAGCTCTTCCCGAGATAAGATTTGTGAGATATAATTCAAATTTATTATTACTTCTTGCATTTACACTGGCAATTGCCGTGACAATCCTTTTCATCGATCAATCGCCGAATGATTCGGCGTAACGTTTTGGGTTTTTTTTTCATGGTATAATTACTCAAATGTGTAAATCGAACTTATTACTTGGAAATTATTACGCCCCATCGTTCAATAAATTTGTTAAAATTAATTCAAAATAGATATTCACAAGCTGAAACGTAAACATTTTAGTCACCTTAATTACCGCCACTGTTCGTTATGTTTGTAGGAATGAGGCGTAAGTATAATTGTCAAAAGTCTTATTCGCGCTTATTTCGGCTCGATCGGCAATTCAATTTTCTCTTTACATTCGACGTTCATAAATATAGGATTCAATGTCACAGAAGTAAATGAATTTAACTAATGCGTAGTCATGTGCCATTAGCTTTTCTACCAGACAGAACAAATAGCGTAAATAGAATAAATAATGAAAGAAGATATCGATCGTCGAGGTAATATATATACATTTTTACTTATTCTGGATAAAGGTTGGCCGTTGTTCTAATATAACACATGCTTGTTTGTGAACATTTTTCGACCCTGTGATGAAAACTACATGTCAAATGACACTTAATATAATGAGAGATTAGTATTATTCGTAACAAATATTTACAAATCCTAAAAAACCCAATTTCGATGAAATCATAAGGCTCATTAGCATTGTAGGATCAGTTAATGAGGTCGATAATTTTCGTTACTATTGTAATTCGAATAATTCCGTAAATTTGATCTGATATTGCCTATCTGATATATTATCATAGAATTCAATCATTTCGCTTGCACAAGATGAGATATACACGAACTGTATATACACATACATATATAATCATTTAGATGATAATTTAAGGAGATTTGGAGTAAAAAATTGCAAGCACGAGTGCCTACCGGCAGTGTCTAGTAACATTAACAAAAAAAATTGTATACTCTAACATTGGCGGAATCGCGAGTGTCAAAATTGCATTGCGAATGTAAATGCAAAAGTTGTTTACGCGCATATAATAAGCGAGTTGTTGTGTGGCTCTACGTAAACGCCACTCGAATCTGTATTGCACCCGCTTGTAGTCAATTTGCTGTACAAGCAAAGGACCACTAAATACTAACAACATTTCTCATCGACAGACAATTCGTGCACGATATACGACAATGGGCGTCTCGGGCTACACTGCAATAGCGACACGTTCGTCGACAGCTGGTCGAGCTACTCGTTCCCGGAGGTCTCCCACCGGCATCTCGCCGAGCAGCTCACGCGAATGGACGCCGAGGTGTTCCGGAAGCTCGTGGCCCACCAGTGCCTGGGTGCGGTCTGGTCCCGTCGAGCTGACCGCACCCGCGGTCACGACTCCGCCACGGTCCTCGCGACCGTCAACCAGTTTAACGCCGTCTCCCTCCGCGTCATCTCGACGATCCTCCTCTCGGACGAGGGCGCCAAAGCCCAGGAGCGTGCCCGCGTCCTCGAGACTTGGATCGACGTCGCCCAGGAGCTGAGGATACTGAAGAACTTCAGTAGCCTCAAAGCCATCGTCTCCGGGCTCCAGAGCAACCCCGTCTACAGGTTGGAGAAGTGCTGGCAGTGCATGCCACGGGAGAAGCACGAGCTCTTTCGCGAGCTCGAGAGGATATTCTCGGAGGAGAATAATGCCTGGACGCAGAGGGAGCTCCTCATTAAGGAGGGTACGGCCAAGTTTGCGGACACCGCCGGCAGGAGCGACAGGCACTTGCAGAAGCTCTTCCAGAAGCAGAACACCCACGCAGGCGTAAGTTGGCCGAGCGATTGCAAGCTCGAAATATCAGCGACGAAGCGTTGGTTGGCCATTAATTACCTACGGCAATGCATCTTTCAAATTTCGATGAATTTTCCAAGCTTCCATTAACGGGACTCACTTGCTTTGCAACGGAGCTTGCGAATTATTGGATGGGAGTTGGGATTTTGAAGGGAATTGAACGGGAGTTGTTGGCTCGCAAGAAAGTTGAGAGGAATTTGATCAAAGTTCACTTAAAGCGAACATCCTCTAAGTGCACTTAGACGAACTGAAGCAAAAAATAAATAAAATCAAGCTGGATAGCGTGCTCGATTCACCTTTAGCGGACTTTTTAACTTTTTTATTCCTTCTACTTACGAGCCCCGAATTTTTCCTATTTAACTTTATCGCGCGCTAACAAAAGTTTTACAAAAATTCCCTCCGAGAAATGAATGGCTTTTACTTTTCATTTTCAAAGCCCATCCAAACAATTGCAGCAATTAAGTATTCGAGCGCTATTCGAACTATTTAAAATTTAGTGTAAATTTGTTGTACGTACAATGCATTTACGTAGCAAAGATCGCAAAATTACAAAAAATAAAAGCACAAAATTAAATAAAAATACAATTCAATTTGTCAAAATTAATTGAGCTGCAAGCCCTTTTATTCTTCAATCGATCGATAAACAAGGGCTTACCTGCCTACCTCGCAATTTGCTTTATCTAACGCCTTACGTCACGACACGCCATTTATCACCAATTACAAATGCCGAGTCACAAATTCACGAATTCAATTGTCGATAAGAGCAAAAGTGAATATGAATTTTATAAGGATTATTGTTCGAATGGTAAAGCTCCTTGAAATCTCGATTACTTTAACGCTTTGGAGAAGAACGCAATATTTGTAGCCCAATCGGCTCCTCTGACATTTATTACACCGTAGACAACTAATAACATTACCGTTTAAAAATTAAATTTTAAACTCGTCATGTAAAAACAAACATTTAATTTCTCTTTCACTCTCAGTGTAACGCGCCTATTTTACCTAACCATATTATGGGGTTTTTTATTATAGGGTTTGCGAGCGATTTTGCCAACGCCAATAGTGCCAACGACATTTTCTGAATTTCAACTTGGAATTAATAAAGCCGATCGCCTAAAATGCCAATTCAAATAAACTAATAAAGCCATTCGCCTCATTTGCAGAATATCAGTTACGGAACGATCCCATATCTGGGCACCTTCCTCACGGACTTGACCATGATCGACACAGCAATTCCCGACACGATAGCCGAGGGCCTCATCAATTTCGACAAGCGGCGCAAGGAATTCGAGGTGCTCGCGCGTATCCGCCTTCTCCAGGGCGCAGCCAATGCCTACAACTTCAATGTGGATCCTCTTTTCGAGCGGTGGTTCCACTCGATTGTCGTCCTTGACGACCGCGAGTCCTACAATCTCAGCTGTCAAATTGAGCCTCCGCCCGTCGGCAGTACAATTAACAATCGCTCCGCCGCTGCTAAAAAGAAGCAACAGCAGAATCACAATAATTCGCAGCAACAGCAGCAGCAGCAGCAACAGCAACAGCATCACCACCACCACCACCACCATCATCATCATCATCATCACAATCACAATCACAATCACTCAAACAGTCATAATCAGTCGGGACATCGGAAAAACGATTCCATCGCTTCGACCTCGAGCTCTAGCAGTTCGCAGTTTTATTGCGATCTCGACTCCTTACCTAGGTAATGAGTTTTACCATCCGTACAGAATCCACGTATAAGCCGTCCCATATATTGTTCGATAATTTCTTTATACATGCATTAATTGCTAATTTTAAAACAATTTATAATTTAATTTATATTAGTCGAGTGCTCATTTGTATAATATTCTTATCGATTGGATGTATTTTTACTCAAGTGTAAAGTAGTAATAAGGCCAATCAAAGTAGAAAAGTAGAATTGATAGAAAAGATGTAAAAAAATTCAGCGTGTGCATGCAGAAGATGCAAACACTTCTTTATTTTCGTCTTAGAAGACCTTTTTCATATTATATTTTTTACTATAGTTTATATTATATTTTTAAATGTGTCGTACCTTCATAAATATGGGCAGGCACAAGGGATTATAAATCCTTATACAATTTATTGATATCTGCATAAAACTAATTGTTATTAACAATTTCAAAATTAGCTACTGCAAATTCATAGTATAATATAACAGTTAAATACAAATGCACAACTATAAATAACGTATAATTTAATTTAGATAATTTGCAATATGAATGAAATCTCTATTGCTCATTAAGTCTATTAATTGTGCATTACTCAAGTTGCAAGAATTTTAAAATTAATATTTCCTTATCGTAGCGGTACGTTAAACTGTATTTTACCGTATACGATATTTTAAGGTAACAAAAATTTATGTGATACTTATGCCAAGACAAGGACAAAAAGACCATAGTTCTGTTAGGTCAAATTTACACGCAGGAAATGAAATTGTCCCTAAGCTTTGGCACATATTCTTATATTTGTGTATGTTGAGACGTACAGTTCTAAATATCGAATGTTATTTGCCATTAATTTGCAGCTCACCGCATAATTCTCTGGACAGGCGCATTTCACCCTCCCAGATGTCTTCCTCGTCTTCCTCCTCGTCGCTACCGTCGCTCGACATATCTCTCAGTTCCGGCGGGGGTAACGGCGGCGGAAGTGGACAGAGTCGGCTGAATGTGTCCCAGAGCGGGAACTCGAATGGAAGTACGGCAGGACTGCCGAGCCCCAGCCACTCGCACAAAAGCTCGCCCGATTTCTATATTATTAAGGTGACAATAGAGAGCGACCATGTGGAGACAGAAGGTGTCATCCTCTACAAGTCCATCATGCTGTCGAATAACGAGCGCACTCCCCAGGTCATACGGAACGCGATGCTTAAGCTCGGCATCGAGGGCAACCCCGATCAGTTTACTTTGGCTCAAGTGCTGCCCGACAGGGAAATGGTTCTGCCAAATTCGGCTAATGTCTATTACGCGGTCAACACGGCACATAACCTTAATTTTATTCTAAGACCAAAAAAGACTTGATGGAACTCAAGTCGAAGGAATGCAATCGAAAAATGATAGTCTTTAAGTATTTACAAAAGTTAGTTCTGGGTTTTGTACGCTGTACTAATAACATTCACTTTTAACAAATCTGTTTGCATAAATGTAAATATAATTTGCCATCGTATTATGGCCTAAAGTCAATTTTATTCACATTCTGTTTATAAAAAGTGCATATATTATATGCACAATATATATATATATGCCTCTTTTTTTTTTAAATAAAATTTCATACGATATTATAATACTGTTAGTAATAGCATATTTTTTATGGTTTGTCGAACCGTTCGAATGATTTATCGTGTAATTAGTTGACTAGATATTGAAAAAAAAAAGTGACTTTTATGCATTAATTTGAGAAAAACGATTTACAGTATCTGCGTAAACCATGACAGTTCAATTACCTTTTGCAAAAGGTGACTCTGTATTATTTAGTTACATGTAAAGAAAAATGATCATTCGTGCGTCATTTAAAATTCGTGTAATATTTTTTTTTTTTTTTTTTTATTTATTATCTTCTTTGAGTGTAATTGTGACAGTTTAAAGTATATTTAATGAAAGTGACTAGAGGATAATTCACTAATGTATGTTTGCGTGTAATTATGTCAATGGTACAATTACTGTATTATTGATAATATAAAATTCATTTGTTGTTTAAATGAACAACAGAGGACCAGTGACCTTTTGTAAATATTTTTAATCTAATCGAGTATGTTAAAGCACATCTCGATGAACAAAGTACAGAGTGCGGTAGTATTCTTAATAAAAGAAATATACAAATATACAAATTTTGATAAAATATCTGTTATATTATGGCTCAAGAAGGACATAGATTTATAAATTACTCGATTAGAATGAGATCACACTTATATAAAAAGAGGATTGATACAATAATCTTATTTGAATGAAGTATATATGTACAATATTTTGAAATTTTTCTCTGGCGTTAATTTTCGAAGTAAAAATAAACAAAAAAACCAAAAAAAAAAAAATTAAAAAAAATTCTGTGATACTTTGGAAAAAAAGTCTCAAAAATTTATTAAAAAAATACTCAACTACTTATTGTATCAACACTTAAATTAGCAAATCGTAGATAAAAATTTGTACAATCTTCTATACATACTGTTACAAACAAAATATGAAATGATTAAAATTACACTGGGTACCGAATATATATATATATATATATATATATATATATATATATATATTGTTTTAGTCTTAGGCCATTTTGTACTTACCTCTTCGTCGAACTTTAATATTAATTTCATTTATTCTCTTTTTGAGAGCCATTCATATTTAAATAAAAATCATAAAAAGTGCCCATTCAACAAATTTCACTATTATATTTTCCTAGCCAGCCAGTCAAACCAAGTATTACATCCCACAAGGATTATTATTATTATTATAGTATTATTATTATTATAGTATTATTATTATAGTATTATTATTATTATTATTGTTATTACCATAGCTGTACAGAGAAATTTTAACTTATCACTATGAAATACAATACTTTTGCTTGTATAGCTTATAATCAATGCTTTTTAAATTATTGCAAAAATTAATTTCTAATTAGTTTACAATTGTATGATATTAATTTTTTTTTTTCACATAAAAAATTAGTTTATCATTTATATGTTTAACGTTACAATAATTAGCCATAGGGTTCCTTCAATTCTTTAAAAAAAAAAAAAAAAAAAAAAAAAAAAAAAAATGCAAAGGAAATATATAAATGTCTGTTGCTTTAATCTCCGTAAATTTTTAAAAACGCTATTGCTAGTTAATAGGTAGGTATGTGTAAAGAAATTGCGCGATACTGATCGAAAATTATAAAGTAGAAGGAAAAAAATTGGCGTGGAAAGCGCGTAAATTGAGGAAAGAAGGATGGAGGAGCTTAGAACCTTGTGCCCTCACCTATAGTTTAAGGACACGCAAACCTGTTGACTATGGCTTCTGGTGCTGCTGCTGTTGCTGCTGGAACAAGGTTTAATGGCTTCTTAGAATCCGACATTATTTCCATTGTTGGTCTCGAGATTGTAACTCATGTTCCCTATTGCTAATCATTTTTGGAAATTCGTTTTGTAAGTTTTCAATAGAAGACTATTGCTGTTGTAAGCCAATGTTTTAATTTCTCTCAGAATATTTGTTCCTTTTTGAGTAATATTTTTAAGTATGTAAGTATACATAATTTAAGATTAAAGTAAATAATTACAAAGATTCGTAGATGCATAGGAATAATAATTATTATTACGAATACTTTAGGCAAATAAGTGTTATTCAAACAAATCACAATGAATGAAAAAAAAAAATACAATCAAACAAATAATATAAACCAATATTTATAAATATGTAGTTTATTAATTAATGGTATAATTATATTGATAATAAAATAATTAATAAAATAACTTTAGCTTTACTATTATAAATATACTTAAATAATATAGGAGTGTTAGCAAGATATCGACAATTTGTTATTCCAATGTGATCGGAATTTCTTAGTTCAAAATAAAACAAATACTTCCAAAGATACAGGATCAACATTGATATCGTTAATAATTTTTGACATTTGTAATAACGACAATCATTAGGGATTTACGGATCTATGTTGATTTCAGACTGATAGTAAGTTTTTCAAGGTATTGAATTGAATTTTTAAAATTTGTCTACAAGATGATACATTAATTTAACTCAATTATTTTTTATTTGTTTACATTTCTTCAGCATGTGTCACTATGTATATAATAAAAGTTAATGTCAAATTTAATCTGAAAATTTATAATAAACGTAGGATTGATCATATACTATTAAATTAAAGTATTGTAAAAATACTTAACTATAATTTGCTTACAAACTCTGAAGGCAAAGTATCCAACTGAATAAATCACATTAATCACTGATCTTTATATTTTTAATAGAGATTCTAAAAATGGAGTGTCATAAATGCGGATATGCATAATCCTTATGATAAAGGAAACTGAAAGTTAATTTTTCACAGGAAATAATTTTTTAATAGATATATAATGAAAATACTATTTCATATAAATATAAAATTCGTCCGTAAAAATATGTTCTTTATACAATTTAATTTTTTGTAAATATCTGAGTTATATTATCTAACATAAATATATGAATTAATAAATTATAAATTATAAACGAATAAAAAGTAATCGAGTGAACAGATTACGCTTTGATTACAGCAAAATATTACTAAATAAGCCTTGCGATATTTGAAACTGTAAGGATTTCAGTTTCATAATATTTTTATCAATAAAAAAGCAATAAAAAAAAATTCAATTTTAAAATACGTAATAAAAACAATAGTAAATATTAAATAATAAATTATTTCAGTTTTCGTAAATATGCTTATTTTTCGTGTTAATGAAAAAATTTTTTTAATAAAAATATTTAAAATAATATTAATCAATTTATAAATAGAAAGATAAATATATATATTTAGCACACTCACATGGAGAGATATTTAGTTATAAAAATTATTATTAGTAAAAAAAAAAACAACAACTAAATACTCGTTAACAATCGGGAAAGTGAATTATTTGAATTGGATTATGTAATCAGGAAGTTGTTGAACTATAGAAGTATAATTTACTTCCAAATCGAAGTTTGATCAGTAAATTCTATTAATACTATTTGAGTCTTCATTAAAGATGTCTAATTTGTTTGTAAAAAATGATTGCCTCGGAAAATTGAGCTTCGATGGTGGCTTCAAAATTATTTTTCAAGAACATTTGAATATTCATAAAACTTTTTTCTGAAATTGAGATATACGTGAATAGAGAAAAGCAAGATGAAAAAAAAAAGAGAAAAATAAAGAGAAGAAAGAGAACTCTGCTGTGCTAGTAAACGAGAAGGATTAATTATTTAAATGCTTTTATTCGAGTTTGCTTTGAATTGGATTTCTCTTGGTAATAATTCTTGACCATTGAATAAATTGTAATTACAACGTAGAATACCTACAATTATTTTAATTATGAGAAAGAAATTTTCTAATTAAGAAGTAAATTCATTAAAAATTTTTTAATGCAAAATAAATTTAAAAATGTGTTTTTATAATTGTATATTATGTATTTAAGTAAAAAGTTATTAGGTAATTTATTAAATTTTTCAATATTTTAAAATATATGTAATAAATAGCTAAATATGATAAGGGATAATTAAATTAAGTCATAAACTATACCGTACTAACCTATAATTAATGTTTATAGAAAAATCATTTCATATGCTTCTATTTTCGTTTTTATGCGAAGAAAACTATTTTTGAATAGTGATTTTTTAAGAGAATGTCAATTCAAAAAGACTATATAACAATTTATACTACAATTATCTACATTTCTAAAGCACCTTTAATCCGATCTAGATTAATAAATTTAATATATGTAAAGATAAGAACTATCGTTTATGAAGATATAATTAATCGACCTAATGTAATAAAATAAAATATGATATAATTAATTTAATATATTAATTTTATTAATTAATATATTTGTAAATCAATTTAATAACATTACCAAATGTTTTTGTAAGTTATAGAATAATTTTCTGACATTGATTTTTTATAGTTTAGATAACTGTAAATAGGTAACTACTTGTTTGAAATATTGACATAATCAAATTTATTATCAGACAGGTAAAATAAAATTCATATTTTATTGTGATATTATTATGCCTTGATTTTTTTAAATTTCAATATTTAAAAGTAACATTTATAAAATGTTATTAATTAGCATATTTACGTATACTATAAGTTTTCACTGTAGAAAGTAGTCGTATTTATAGTAATTATTTTTATCGATTACGATAAAAGATCTTTTGAATAGAAATTTACATTTTTATTTGATATATACCGAGAAAGTTGAATCATAAAACGTTTTTCTGCCAATTTAGAATGAAGTGTGCTATTAAAAAAATTAATTTTTATTTTTCTGATAATGAAAGAAGTATATATCAAAATTTAAATGGAAACGATTAGCATTATATGATTTTTGTACTACAAGTCATCTATTTATATATGAAGTTATATTAAAGTTCTACGGGTATTTTGATTAAAATCAGTAAAACGGGAATAACTTTTTCGCTATTAAAATGTGTATAAAAATAAAATTGGTCAATCGATAAACAGTATACATAAAATTAAGAGCCACTTTACACAATCACAATAATTCATTATATTATACGAAATTTAAATATAGTTTACCTTGGAAGTTTTTTTTTAATTTAATTCGAAAAATTTTATAAACAAATATTCAAACATCCATACAAAATCAATAACTAATAATAAACTATTTATACGAATAGGTTGAATAATTGTTGTTGAAAAGTGTATTTATCATGATTTTTCACTTATTTTTGTTTTCTTTCATTATAATAAATGCATGCCACAATCAAAATGTCTTATAAAAATAGTTCATAAATTTGTAAGAGCTTACTGGCTGCAATAACTGGAGTCCATAGCATTACAATATAGACATATAAAATAAAGATCGATCAAATTGTTATAAATATCAACTAAAAATGTATATTAAATTTTTTATATTTTATTCAATTGACGCGAGAAGAATATTGATTACGTAATGCCATTTCTGCGACTTTAATACTATGTTGCTACGAAGGTATAACTAATTTTGGTAATCACATTCAGTGTAATTTCATGCATTTGAATAAACACATACTGCCGATTATTTAAAACGAGTAAACTTTTGTCATAGAATGTTTTATAATAATTTAACGAAGAAATAGGATTTAATAATATTATTAAGAGTCACGATTCATCGATCACATAATGCAACAATTTTATTGGGTTTCAAGCTTTTTCCTTAAAATCAATTATTAATTAATATAAAAATTTATACATAAAAGATAAATAGTTTTCAATTTTGGCTTATTGTCCTCCTACGTTTCGGATGGCTGCTTTTGTAAAATGGCACGTGAAAAAGCATCGATAAATAAGCCTAGCAATTCAGCCTTGGCTTTTAAAAATCCGCGTGTCTCGCAAAACTCACGTCGCTCCACCGCCAATACCACTTTTGCCTAGAATTGCGCTCACTCGCGCGTAACGCCAACGTAGCCAAGTATATTGGAGGGCCGTCCGACCATTCCCGGCTCGTACTACTTGACGTCGCAAGCACCGCAGGCTGCTTTGGGCGACCGCCGCCAGATGCTGCTGCTTCTCGACAACCCCCACGCCCCCCTCCCCCTTTACATCCCCCACCGCAGCCTCCCCACCCCCACCCCCTCCCTCAAATGC
>JAPYYT010001279.1:0-29235 GCA_030522565.1 Ceratosolen corneri
ATATAATTATATATATATATATATATATATATATATATATATATATATATATATATATATTATTTATTTCTTTACTTCTTTAAAATGAGTATACTGCAAATGAGTATAGCATGAAATAATTATTATTGAGGCTTTATTATTATTTCTTATTTAATAAAATTTAATAAAAAGTCAGTTTTTCTTTTTTTTTTTTATGGCTAAATTCTAGTTTAATATTCTATTATTAATTGAATATCATTTTCGAAATGATTCGGTTTGAAAGAAAAAAAAAGGCATTGTCATAATTATTAATCGTATTAATATTTAGTTTAAAATATCTCATGTGCTGTAAAATTAATCGAACCATTAATTCTGGAAATTTACTTATATTCATAGTGTGAAATTTTTTATTCTAGAATAAGAATCGATTTATTTACTTTAGAAATCTCCAATGCATATCTAATCATAATATCATCCATTTAAATATATTTATTCATTTAATTCAAGCTGATATTATTTTTTAATATTTTTAATCTGGTAATTAGTTTCATTCTAATAAGTTTTATAGCTTAAAAATTTCAATCAATAGTCTCGTAAACGTTATAGGTATTTATTCTGTTTGTAACATGTATAGCTTTGAAATAAATTATAATCTTCATTATCGATTTTTTTTATAATGACATTATATTAATTTCTATTTATTTTCTTCTATTTATTCTATTTACTTCTATATATTGTGACATTAATATATTTATTTACATTTTTAGGAGAATACACCGTGATTAATGTTCAAAATTCTACACAAATTAAAAAAGAAGTATATCAAAGGAAATACCATGTTGTTAAGTGACCATTTAAATATTAAATCGAATCAAAAATTTTTAATTTTAGAAGATTTTTCTTAACATTAACATTTCTTAATGAAATTTTATATATAGACAAATATAATTGCCGAAAAATATTTTTTGAAAGTTTTTACTTTTTCTTGAAATTGCATGTGTGATAAAGTGTGCATATTTTATCTTTGCTACCTAGAATAAATTTATCTTATTTAGCGAAAATATTTTGAGTTTTAAAATATTATAAATAAAATCAAATATAAGGACTTTTTCAAATAGTGTGTAAAAATGAAAATTTATAGCTTAAAGAATAAAAGTATTTTTTTATAAAATTTTTTCTCACTGCTTTATTTATGCTTTAGTTTTGAGAATTTCTATAATATTAACTATGATAATTTGTACCTCAATGTTTATCTGTCTTTTATATCAACTTAATCTTTTACCTTTATTTTATGTAACTCATAATTCATATATTAATTTTAAGAATTTTATATAAATATCTCATGGAAAACCTCTAATGTACTACAATTAACATTCGATTAATACAGATAACATTTTGATGCTTTCAATATTTATGTTTTCACATAAAATTTGTCGAACATTAGAAATTCATTAATGTATTTCTCTGCCTGTGAATACAAACTTTACACATTTTATGTGAGAATGTTTGAAAACATTAATGATAAACTCACTTCATCAGCTTGTTAGTTAAGTTTTGTTCTTTTTTGGAAGTTAAAAATATGTATAACAGAATCATCGAATTTCGAAAAAAGTAACTGACGTTTTACCACGAGTTTTCAACTGCGTATTTCCAAATCATAGAGTAACTTTATTAATAGTTCATTACATATCTGATATAATTAATAGCCACGTGTACGGAAGAGTAAACTGGTACTTTTCGTCAATATTTACATTGATACATAAAATGAGCTTTCCCTCCAGTACAAATTATACAAACGCAGTTGAGGAATTTTTCGTTAACGCGACGGTTACCAAACGCACGCTCAACAAATTCATTGATGAGAAGCATTTGCCGCATTTTCGAGTTGGCCGGTTGCATTCCGCATTAATATTTGAGCTTTGCTCCTCGTGTTCTCCAGCGATGGCTACAATTATCCACGAGAGACTTCATTACCCATTTGCTGGGAGCCGACCGGTGAGCGCACGTTCTATTCTTTATTTATGGATAAGCTCATTATTTCTGTGCAGGTAAGCATATGAAAAATGCTGCCTTCCCCGCTCTCTTCCTCCGTCTCTTTCTGTCTCAAGCTCCTATTATATTTCTGTCTTTCACTTGGGTGTTGTTTCCTTGCATCTCTTTCTTTCCACTGAGTTTTTTGTTTTACGTTTTTCTTAAAAAGAGAAGAGAGAAGCAATTTTCTATGCTTATTACAAGTAAACCAAATTTTTTGTTCACATACTTGCCTTCTCAAAGTTTCGACCAACTCCTTCATTATTAATAAGTATTGATACAAATTTGCAAGACAATAAGGTCGAGTGAAACTTGTGTTAGTAAAGGTGATATAGCCGAGAAATAATATATACATTGATGTTTTGTTTAATTGGACGTTTTTAATTGTAATTTGAATTGATATTCCAGTGACCAGCTGCTAAAATCGCGTAAGCAAAACAATTTAACGTTAGTAACAAACGAAAATATTATTTTTTACAATGCAGATCAGCTTCTAGACATTCATTGAAGCATTTATAATATATAATACGAAATTTTGCGAGCATTAAGTACAATTATATATCATAAAAATAATTGTACAGATTACCATTTGACATTCATTTCCATCGCATCTTAATTACAATTATTATAATTTTTTTTCATATTTTCACCTAAGCACACTCGGAACATTCACAAGGATTATACTCCATTTACCGAGATTGCCAAAGATTTGTTTCCAAAACCGAATATTAAGAACAAACTTCCTCCCTAGGCCACTCTTTTCTCTCGCAATTTCATAAAGATTGGAAGAGGTCGAGGCGGCTTGAACAGCCACTCTATTCATCCCTATATAATTTGCATTAGATCGTCATTCTGCGGTCTCGGTCACACACGAGAGTCTGTCTCGCACTCTGCCCCAAAACGGTGACACAAAGGGAGCATTCGTGCGAAAATAGCCCCGAGTCGAGTTGCTTTCGCATCCACAAAGCAGATCTAGGAGCACGATAGGCGAAAGGACGAAGCCACTCCACTTGCCTCGGCTCCTCGTCCTCGCGAGGGTCGCGGCGCCGCCGAAAATACATTCCCGGAACTCCGCGTCCCGGGTCACCCGACTGTGCGTGCGCGCGATGGATCATCTGAAGCGGCGGCTGTCGCAATGGCTTGGATTTTGCCGGCAGCTTCCGCGAACGAGAGAACGGCTTCTGCCGAACGGTAGCTCTGCACTGGCAGTGGGCCCCCTCATATCGTTTTTCACTCTTTCCTAGCTGATATGCTTGGCAGATATGCGATTTCGTATCGCTGCTTATGCTGCAGCCGTGCATGCTTTTAGAAATATTTACAGAGATTACTATGGGCACAACAAGGCTCTTTTTCGTTTTGCAGTTGAATTTATTATTTTAACGTAAGCCATCACTCACTTGGGTTGATTGGAGTTAATTGCGTTGGGCGAAACTTAGGGCATGTACTTATCTAGGATTTTTAGTCTATGCACTTTGAAGTACTCGTAAAATGGGAATTTTTCTATTTATAAGCAAGGAATTTGCAATTATAATGCCGCACCGTGTGCTTATGTGTTTTTGCTGAGAAGGTATTGGAAGTAGCAAGCATTTATTCCTAGATATCGAATTCATATACTATATTGAAAATTTTCTATGAAAAAAATACGTCAGTATAGTTACTGAGTTGTAATTATTAAAAATGGCGTTGATTTTTTGATTATAAAATTATGATACGTCACTCGAGTGAGAATAAAATCTATAATATTACAAATTCAATCGCCACAGAATTAATCAATAATTTCCAAAAAATAGCAATACGTTAATTTCATAATAAATATCTTGTGATGAAAAGGATTATATTTTCGTATAAAAAATTTCAAAAAAATCGTTTAGTTGGTAGCCAATTTTTGTTTAAAACTTCTAAAATTATTAAGTTATTATTTAATTCGTTTAATAAGTTACGAAAAATTTAAACAAATAAACATTTCGTAATTTATGAACAAAGAAAATATCTTAAATGAAATATGTAATCTATCATAGTCATAATTCATTATCCGATTATAATATGTAATAATTATTAAATACTTTATGTATAAAGTTATAATACATATAGCATTGTTTTTTTTTTTTTTTAAACAGAATTTTGTGTTATTGAAAAAAGAATGTAATTCTACGTTAAACCTTATTACAAATGACATGTTTATCTTATGTTTAAAATTCATATATTCACAGTTGTTTCATTTTTTATAAAAATAGATACAAAATAGTTGTGGAGAAAGTTGTACATAAATGGGATTTCGTCAATTTTATGTATTTCCAGACTTGAGAGCAAATAGTTTGATGTGCGCGTCAACATTTTACGTGCATATCAATAAACAGATTATAGTTTAGTCAAATTCATCGCTTCGTCTTTTCATTTTTCGAACAAAGTAAAGATCCTTAAATCAATAAACAGAAGAACTTCATTTTTTCATTAAGACGGATAAACGAATAAATTCCAGCCACGCACGTTTAAGCCGCTCATAATCCGTACAAATAAAACGAGCGAAGGGAATATAGTAGGGAGCCCAAGGACACGCTCCCTAAAACAAGATTATTAAGTGATTAAAGAATTCGGCTGTACCCTGGCGCAAATAATCCACGTCGCGTTACGAGGCGATGACGAAACGAGCCGAGTATCTTAGAAGCGAAGACAGAAAAAGCCGCAGAGGAGAAAAAGAGGTGGAGGCGCAGAAAGTAGAGATATTAGCCCCGGGAGGCTTCTTTGTGCTCCTTGCCAATGAAAATGACTCTGCTGTTCAAAGAGCTGCGATGGATACATTTTTAATTACTTCAAATATCACTGGAGCCCCGCGATATGTCCATAATTAGATGTCATATTGCGCCCGCCGGCGCTATTTGTCTTGAATAGCAAATTGCAATTACACGAGTATATGGAATTTACGATTTACTCTAATTTCCAAACTGAAGTATGAAGGATGTCTTATTTACATTTTTCATTTATTCCCTTTGTTATTTTTCGTGAGATGTGAGGATGTTCAGCGGTGCTCTTTATTAATGTTACATAATTATATTTATTGAAGTTATGCTAAATTCTTTATGAATTCAGCCAAAAATTAGCTCTTCGATACTAGACCAAAGGACTAGGTAAGCATTGGCATACAGTCTTAAGATATGAGGGCTAATAATATAAAATTATAATTCGCATTCCCGTAATTGCGAGTGAGTGAAAATCTTGAATTCACAATGAACAGTTGACGTCTCAGGTCGATTCTCCCTTACGACTCAAAACACTCAAATATATTTATACAAGCCGATTATAAAATATACCAACCTCAGCTACGTTGAATTAAGATTAAAGATTCGTGGCATTTAAGATGTTACATCGAAATCCATACAGTCTCTCCTACTGCTCTATTTCAATAAAAGAAATGGCTTGTGCCGAGGCCCAAACCCTTCTTGCTTTAATTATTTATCCAGGGCGTGCTTTCCATCGTACTCGCTACCTCCGGCAATTCAACGCGTCGAAGCTGAAAAAAGAATTGGCCAGTAGCTGCGAAGGTGCACGCCGAGTCATAAATCCGTACAACAATGTCGGGCCGGTGTAACGCGACGCTCCTCATCCTCCCGTTATTGGCTTGCGCACGACGCGGCCCCAAAGTGGGCGCACATTGTGCCGACAAAAGTAAATCAATGCCGGCCCGAAAGCCTATTAGAGTGTAGGCATGAATTTATCTCTCTATAACGGATAATACAATCGTAAAGTTGGAGCGCTACGGTGCCCCATTGATAGCGAGCCGCGGTATCGTTAGACGGCGTTCCGCAATCCCGGAAGTCCACACGGGGGAGGCACCGCCCCCCCCTCCCACCCTCCGCCGCCTCGTCGACGCTTGCCACTCACTCACTCACTCGCTCGCTCGCCATAGACAAACTTTCTCTCTCTCTCTCTCTATCGGTGTTTCGGTGCGAGGATTATCGACGATCTCGTTTTATTCCGATTCGCGCTTTGCCGACACACTAGACTTTTGCCTACAACAGGGAAGAGAGAAAGGCGACTTTTCGGCATTTATTAAATTTAATTCTTCTTTTCATCTAAAATTGAAGCGCGAATAAGTTTCTGAAAAGACCCTTGTGATGCTGATTTGTAGAATTTTCAAGGCCAATTGATGTACACTTTTTACTCCAAGTCCTTAGCATACCGTTGAATTATGTTAGGCAACCTGTGTCTGAGAATAATTTTTGTAAAAATATACGATCGAATAACAATGCTGCAGTTATTTGCCGATGTAATTTTTCACAAAGCAGACTATCCAAGGCATTGTAAGAAATAAGGGTTCCTTTAACTCCATAATTGACCGAAAACGCTCATAATTGCTTGTAAATTCTCGTAAGAGACATTTTACATCTACAGAGAAACTTCGTTCTCACATACTATTGATTTGTATAGCAAGCTGCACGGAATTCACACGAAGCCGGTTATTTATTAAACTTCTCGTACTGATATTCGCTTTCATATAAGCCGATGTCGCTTACTTAATTTTCCCGAACATGCAACATAGTAGTATAAAACTGTAAAGTGGTTACACTTCGCTCTCGGCAATCAATTCGCCGCGAAGCAACTTTTCATCTACTGCTCTCGCACGTCAATTCTCTTGGATGTACACTATACAATAATATATAGTAATTGTTCACTGTAATACGGTGTATGCACAATGGATGCAGTGTGCATTTGAATTAGGCGACGCCCACG
Organism: Ceratosolen corneri; assembly: GCA_030522565.1. NCBI lineage: Eukaryota > Metazoa > Arthropoda > Insecta > Hymenoptera > Agaonidae > Ceratosolen > Ceratosolen corneri. The sequence goes on from JAPYYT010001279.1 coordinate 6,739, forward strand.
CGTATTCTCACACGAATATATAGAGATATGGTGGAAGCCCCATTGGATCGCACAAATTTGAATATAACGGCCGTGTGCACTCATATGTACGAGACTGAACGTGGCGAACATAAAATATGCGGATACATATCAAGGGGCTCGATTTTTCAGCACTAAAATCCGTGCGACCAAGTTTCAACTCAAGCATGGGAGAGCAAATAAGAGAAAGAAGGAGGGAGGAAGAGAAATAAAATGGAGAAAAAGAAGGAAGAGAACTAAACCCTCCTGTCCTAGGACACAATCGTATGTTCAAGATTTTTAAATTTATTGCCCCATTTCTTTTCAACGCGTGAACTACTTTATTGTGATGTGTAAGAGTACTATTATGCGAAGCATTGCCTATTTTCAAATAATTATCTCAATATTGTATTTACACGAAATGTGACTGGACAATAATTATAATACAAAAATTATTCCTTAATTAATAAGTTTTGATATCGTGAATATATCAATTAATCCAATTATTAATATATTGTTAATAATACCAATTTACAATTCTAAATCTTATATTAAAATATTATATTTAAATTTTTTATTTTATCCATGCGAGAATTTATTTGACTATTGCAAACAAAATTAATATTAATTTTTTAAAACTAGACGAATATTATTGTTTGAATTTATATAAAATGAATTAACAGGTAATTATATGAATACATATTTGATACTTAAGTGTGCTAAATTGTAGAATAAAAAAAATACAGTAAAATTAGAAACTATCTTAAAATTATAATAAAGACCTATATAAATTTTTAATACTGTTTATCGTGATTTATTGTTATTCAACAAAAATTATAATACATAAATATTAGTTCTAAAACGAAATTGTAGTACTTAAGAATAATTTATACATTTTCATACTATTAAAATATCGATTAATAGTTTTATTTATTATTCTTAATAATTTATTTTAAATAGTCTGAAGCATATGTTCATGTATTTATTTATGCCACGAATTAAAATTTAAAATCCCCTAATACTATTCTGCATTCCACCATATCCGTCTTTCCTATTTATCGTCACTCATACGATATTTACAAATATTGCACGTTGCAACTTCATTCCCAAAAGGACCTTATAAATATATCCTATTTCTAGTTTGTAGAATTAGCCAAATTTCTTCATTCGTTCACTTACTTAATTAATTAAATTTAAATTAATTTTACATGCATTTTTTATAACTTAGGTCTTGGTTTTTTTATATTTTTTTTTCTATGATAAAAGTATTGTAAAAATGTTTGTGCAATTGGCAGTTATTTCATGTATTGTTTATATTTTACAAAAATACGCACAAATCAAAATTCGATAAGAATTATATTTCACTTTTGCATGAATAATAGATCAAGCCATACATTTTCAATACCACTTGTGCATTCATTCATCTTCTAAAATCTGCTTTGTAGTGGAATGTTTTGCTTCTGATTGAGTTAACTGGGTTTAAAAGCTAAGCTTACCGAAAAATTTTTGTATTTAACATTTTACATAGAAGAATAACATGATTTATAATAATTCATAAAAATTAATGTCTCGAGTGTATGACATGTAAATTAACATCATATAGGAACTGCTTATTAAAGTTTAAAATTTAAACGTCTGAGTAACTTAATTAATTTAAAAACTTAATCTTTAGAATAACGAAATTGTGATGTCCATTAGAATATGAGCATAACACAATAAAATCATTATATTCTTACCTTTATATAATCTTATTAAAATAAAAAGTATTTTTTATATATTTAATATTAACTTTCAATAACTTAATTTATTTATAACAATTTTTATAACTTTTTATAACAACCTCCTAAAGCTTATTAAATCTTAAGTTATTCAATACGTACCAAATCTTCAAACTTTTCTCTCTGAAATTCGTTCGAAACTCCATTTTTTTTATATTTCTCAATTTCTTTATAAATATATTTATTTTTTCACTATTCCCTTTTTATTCTTATTCAACAGTTTTATATATAATTGTATTATATTATAACAATTTTGCAAATTATTTTAATAACTTCGTTACATTTAGATGACTATTTATCTAGTTCGGATTGAATTGTAATATAAACGTCAGCTTTTTATTGTCCATTTTCAAAAATAAAAGGTAATACAGGATTGTTTACCTTTACTATAAAATTGTTTGATATCCTATATATCAGATTTGAGATACCAGCTATTGATGGCTATGTGGTAGTACTCAACCATTCTCTAATACTATACGGACATTGTAAGAAACAATATTATTATACGATACACCTATTATTATCAGTCTTTAATTCAATATATTATTAATCAACAAATACGCAATTACAAGCTTAGTATCTTAAGTCAATTTTATATTTGTAATTTACTGTTCTCTGAAATTTTATTTTCATACATAATATCTTTGAAGATGTATTATTTCTGGTTAATAATAAATGTTCTTTTTACAAATATAATATATAAATTAAATGCATCCAAGATGTTGGAGTGCTCATACATGAACTCGACAATTGTTTACTAATGAATATCACATCAATGAATCATCCAATTCTAGCTTATGCTAATCTGGATCATATTTATTGAGACTGAAATATTATGAAGAGGATCTGTCAAATAACTTGCATTGTTATGAACTCGGAGATTCATAATCTCTTTATTCCGCTATTTTAATTTGGTTTAGTCATTGTTGTACTCGATAAAAATGATAGATGACACAGTATTTACTTTCGTGACTACTGTGATATTCTCAAAATATTCTTAACAATAAGTGATTAAATCATTATTATTTTTAAATATAATTGAGATGTTATTTAAAAATAACGATAATTAAATGCAATTAAATTACACTGCATGTAGATGTATCTATCATTCTATAAAAAATAAAGAATAAAAATTAAGAGAAATAAGAGAAATAAGAAGAATTCAAAAACTTTAAGCTATTTATGATTTTAACTTATTAATTTTTCAATTTTTCTTGACAAGCAGCATTTCATGAAAATGCATATGGTATATGCACAGGCGTGCGTAAATGAATTTTCATGCATAAAAGCATATGTGCAGTTTCATACATAGTATAAATTCGTTATTTAAACAAAACATACAAGCTACTGTTTACGTTGACTGCTATGTATACCTGAAAAGGTACAGCGTACAAGTATTTAGGATGGACTCTGCCACGAACAATATTAAGTCCGTGCAATTGTGCAAATTCGTTGTAAAGAGAGGCGAATAAACGTGGTGAGCGAGGGAAGAGAGAGAGAGAGAGAGAGAGAGAGAAGAGAGAGAGAGAGAGAGAGAAGAGAGAGACGAAAGGTAACAATATTAAATATAAAAGCATTTAATTACACAAAACTAAAGGATTCTATACAGAATTAAGGTGGTCGTCGCTCTATTCCAGCACAAGAGCACCGTATCGTTAATCTTTGTAAATTATGAGTGATGCATGATATTCGATGTTACGTTACCAAAAGTTTTATAGTTTAATATTAACATTTTGTGATATATTTTCTATGCACAATAGTTAGTTGTACAATAGCTAATATAAGTGGACTGTAGATCATTAAAATGATACTAATAATTATAAAATTCTAATAATAATATAAATATTTAATAAAGAGAAATTGATCTCAATAACATTAAAATTTTATTAAAATTAGTAAGGAGTTGGTAGAATTACAAAAATTAGGCAACGTAAGATCAGATAACTGCTCATTGCTCTTTCCCAGCGATAGTCACTTTTTATAAGCGATTTCCGAAAATAGTCTGTAAACTCGAGTGTAAAATGAAGTTAATCTTTTGCTGCCTTTATTTTTTTAATATATATTTAATGCATTCATATTAGGTATATATAACATAGACACTAAATATATTGAGTATATAACCCAAACAGTTAGATAATTTCTTTAAACATTTAAAAGCAATTTTATGAATAAATTCAAAGTTAGGACAAATTTTAAATAAGTATATTCCCTTTGTTCAACTTGATTTAATCATTCTTACTCACAATGACGTGTAGTCACCCGTTTGTAGCAGTTACACTTTGAAAGTTTGATCGATGAGAGGTATGAAATTGTTCGTTCAAAAAAAAAAAAAAAAATGAAAAAATATTGATTTACTGCATATGACAATTTTATGACAAGTTTTTTAATAATGAATCCAAAGGCATTAATATTAAAATAGACGCACACAAATATTTTATGAATGTTTAAATCAAAATAGAAGATAATAATTAAATTCGCTATAACAATTATTAAATTCTTTCCAGAAATACGATTTCTATACTTTTTAATTGCATTAAAACTGTTTTTCCCACTCTTATTTAAATTTACATTGAATTTAAATTCAAAAGATTAACCCCCTATTACCCTAAGCTAAATTCCCTTCGTTATCCATGTGCAATAAGCTCATTTCACCTTTCGCGAGCAATAATGTTAATGATAATTCTTGTAAGCTGTAAACGTAGCAGCAGAGCCATATTCTTTAAGAAAGGCAGTGCTCATGTCATTTTACATTTTCTTACAACATTATACTCATATGCAGTATATCAAAGTATTATGCTTAACGAATTTTTCCAATAATAAAAAACTTGTAAAATATAACTATATCAGGACTAAGCCGGACGACTGGTCGCAGCACTCAAATGGATTCTCGGACTCGCTTTAGCTATACACAAGGTGAAAGGTATCGGCGTAATCGTGCGCACCCGGAAACTCCAGAGATCAAGTTTATGCGCCGCTTCTTCCTTACAAATGAGCATAATAGCGTCGTAGGCTCGCCCTGTATACACAAACACATTGCTTTATTGAGAGGTTAGAGATACCATTATCGCTCCGTACCATCGGATTAACCGAGCGCGCAGTACTCATTTCATGTTCCAACGTTCATTATTGGTGTCATAAATGGTCCCTGCGCCATCTATTTATCATATTCGCTGTTAATTAAAGCAGCTTTCATTAAAAGCTTTGTGATGTAAGTCACACAACGTTCCCAATAAAGTATATAAAAGAACGGTACTAAGCTTTACGATAAAATTCTAAGCTATATGAATATCATCGTAATATAAGTCCGTACGAGCCGTGCAAAACCAATTAGTTGATAAAATTTAAATCGCGCGATAATAATTTTATTCATCTCGACCGAGGGCCACTTATTTATATGCTCACCTGTGTCGTCATACACGAAGCCCAGGAGAGATAATGGGATAAGCAGATTAATTCGAAAAAATTCATTTAAAATAATAGTTCTGGAGTTAAATTTATTTTCCCCTCGCGAAACATAGCTCGGGGTAATTAAAAAAGTAAAGAAACAGAAATGGCCAAACTAATGCAAGTGCTAATGAAACGCTGACTCTGACCAGCACGTAGGCAAGTCTCTCACGTTTCTATCATTAAAGACGGCGTTATTATAATACGCAGCCAGTAAGCATCGCGAAAATAAACAAGATATAGCGCTCGTTCGTTGCAACTGTAAACGTTTAATAAATTGAAAATCCGCGGAGGCCCGCTTCTCTACGGATGGCCAACGCAAAAGAAGGACTCGGGAGCCAGGTAGAGATCGGTAGCTTTTAAAGTGCAGCCGAGGCGTGGCTCGCTTTCCCGCGAACTTATGCACTGACAGCGCGAATTAGCGAACCCCGGCCAGGATAAGTACGGCCCTCCTTCCCTCTCCCCCCTCGCAAAGATCTTAGAAAACTAATAGACGTCCAGAAGTGCGGAGCGAGGGGTTTGGGTGGGGGGGGGGGGAGCGAAATTGCGAGCGGCCTCCTTTATGCCCGTTTACGAGCCGCCGCTGCTGAGGACGAGACATTGCCGACATGCCTCCTCGGTTCGTTCAATTCCCCACTAATGCCTCGCGATGATTAACCTGCGCTATTTATCTGCCTGCGCGGTGGCCGCCCCTGCCTCTGCCCCGCCAGCCACTACAGGCCCCCCTCCCATCGCACGCCCCGCCAACCCCGCCGACGCTTCGTCCAGCCGCGAGACTTTCCGTAGCCATTTCCGTCGAGCACTACTACCTTACCTTCCCTTGGCCTTTCGTAGTGCTTTCCGCGAGTCACTTTGCGACGATTGCAGCCGCTATTCGTTACGAGACGGCGAAGACGACCCCAAAGGGAGAAAGAGATGGCTGGACTACTTTGCATCGGATAATAGCGCTTTGGCCAGACTATTATCTCAAATTGAAAATTTTATGCTCGAGCGAGTGCCCCGAGCGAGCATAGCCGAACAAAGCAGCGCGCAATCAAAATTAAAACACCTGTCCGATGCTACCTCGTCGGTGATTCGATTAATTCACGAAGTACTCGTGGATTTGCGCGGAATAGAGAAAGTTATTGGTTACAGTACAAATGTTGCCGACAAATGCCAGTCAAAATAGCCAATATTATAGCTGCATAATCACTCTTCATCTGTAGTATCAAAACTTATAAAGCAAGCTGTCGTCGAGAAATTCACCTACTTTTGACGAAATAATATTAGATATTACTTTATTTGGGATAATGCAGTATGTATAAATTTAATTTCATTTAAAATAAATAATATTCTCTAGCGGTGTAAGCATTTATCTATCTTACTTTATATTATCGTGGGATATTTCTTTTTAAATGCAATACAATGTTTCTCGAGGTATTTCAATTTTTTTTTTACAATAGATTGATTGAAGGGCATTTCACGGCATTTGAATTACACTGCTGAATAAAATTATGCAAAATATCTAATAAGCAGATGCTTGCACGTATTACTTGAAACGTTATATTTCCTGTGATGAGTTATAAAAAACATTTCAAAAAAAAAATATAATCCCTGTAGGTAGACAGGGTTATGGACCTTTCGTCCCTTTCGTCCCTTTCGTCCTATTAAAGTCACATCTCGAATTATACAGTTAGCTAAAATATTTACTGGTAGGCAACGCGTGACTATGATGTATCTCATCCGAAAGAATCAAAGGTAAAGTAATTATTTTCACTTTATCTTTGTGTGAGTAAGAGCTGCTGCACGCATCGGTAACTTTACTTTGTAAAAATGAAGAAACGCTCTTTCGTAACACGTTTATGTGCTGTACGTCTGCATGAACAATTGTTGGATTGTGACATGCGTCAACGGAAAATTTCACGAACGAGCGTTTTCGCGAATGTGTAACAGGACAGAGCCTATGCATCGCTTCTATTCTTTGTCATGCTCCTTGATAAATTTCAGCTCGTTCCATCACACGTGAGCTTGTTATTACTCGCGCAGAATGTCGTACATCGTAAACATCTTGATTGTGCATTCATTCCGTTTTTTTTTCCTTAATAAGGTTCAAAGGATTTTCTTTAGGGAAAGGATGCGCGTGCGACCAAAGGCAATTTAAGCCAATTTTCCCTGGCGTGACCGTGTTCGCGTTTGGCCAACTTAAAAAAGATGCGTACAAAGCGAAACTTTGGCTCGCATTTATCATGACTTTTGCGAAATTTCATTTACACGAGCGTGGCGCAAGTATTTGACATGCGTCGTGGTGAGAAGCGATTCGCCCTTTGCATTCCCCGGGTTCCGCGGTCGCTTTGATTAATTCGCATGTAGATCCGCGTGCAGCTTACCAGCATTTCAACTATTTACGGATTAGAGGCATGAATATTTTCCAGGTGTTTGTTGCGGTGCTTCGGCAGAAGTACGCAGTACGCAAAAGAATCCAGAATGTTCGATGTAATATCATTTCGCCAGCATTCGCAATAGTTGTATTTACTAATGATACTTGCTCGAAGTAGTTGAAATTACTTAATATTTTTCATTCTCATGAAATTACAGAACGCTCAGATCGACATTTCGGACGTAAGATATTATTTTAAAGAATTCATTATCCCGCATTTATAACGTCTATCGATAAATCCTCTTTTGCAATAATAAAATGAAGTCGTTAAAAAGTTTCAGCGAATGGTAACTATTTTAAAGAAATGGCTTTCGCGATATTATTAAACTTACTGAAATTTAATATAATAATGACTGAAGTTGCAAACTATTCTAAACTCTCTCTTCTCGGCGATTTTTCTATTCGTGTTAATATCATAAATTATCCCTAAAAGTAAGCAAACTAAGCAGTGCATGTTATTTCACTATTTAGCGAAGAGCTCGAAATTTTTACCCAAAAGTCCGGCATTTGGACAGCGTAAAATTAAGGGAGGAGGGTTTATTTGCACGCCAGGCTACGTACACATGTGGCAACGAACTTTCCCACATTACGAGAGCAACGTTGCATCGGAGTGAGAACTCTGACGATGAACAAGGACTCGTCTGCTTGCGATTCGCAAGGAGTTAACGAACGTGGACATCCTTTCTCTTCGACATGTGGATACACATGAATACACGTACCCTACTTACCGCAAATTTATGATTATCAGTATGAGATTACCGTCAATGATAACGAATAAAAAGCTAATATCACGACGATGAGAAAACCGATTCGTCAATTTAATGCTTCTATCAATCTTTGGTTCTCGATTTTGCTTGATTTGCATTTATATTACTTAAATCATTCACTACTATTAATTGGTCCGTACACTAGTGTATTTGCTTTTCTTAAATACAGCAACGAACGAGTATTACGATTTCACGCTTTTATGAAGAATAGCCATCTAGTGGTGGATACGCAAGCTAGTACGCAATCGATACTATTAAAGTCTGCTCCGTGTGCAGCTATATATATATATATGAAAACATTATACAATGTTATTCGAACAATCTTGTATGTACAATGTAATATTCAAATAAATAATTATCATTGCATGACAATTTTATTCAGCTGGAATTTTCCCTCTTGACTAGCCTCTTCCAACCTATGGCGAATCACATTGAATTATTTAAAGAACAATTTTCGATGACTCAATCAGCATAGTATAATGTTTTTAATTAAAATAAAAATTTAATGCACAATCTGGATATCAAATTAAAAATCAGCCTGAGAGAGGTTGACCGATGAAAATATAAGCGTCACTAATGCATTCTCGCGGAAAATGAATTTACGATCAATCGTTAAACTTTCCAGTCGTGCATCGACGTGATTCCGTCCGATGTATAGAAGCAAACAATCCACTATATATGCACGCAAGAGCACGCACGCGCGCGCACATACACACAGAGTCAAAATGAATAATAATATATATATAGAAACAATAAAAATTAGAAAAAAGTTATAAAAAAAAAATAAGAGCACAAAACTGGAGGACGATTAAGTATCTGCAGGCTCAATTATGTACGCGGCGTTTGACTGGTAGAAATGATCCGTTTGAAGAATGTAAATCCAACGGTTACCGAGGGTTAACCAAACCCGTGATTTCAGAGGCAAACATAAAATAGTGCCCTCCTACCCCGACTCTCGCCGCTTCCCTCTTGTTTATATCGTCGCCGACGGCCTCCCCAGGCCAGTCCGCGACCCACTCGTAATCCTGTACACTTGCAGCCCCGCAGTCTCTCTGACCCGTACAATGACATTCCGCGTTTGAGCGAGCGCGCTCACGCGGATTATAAATTATTTAATCAAGTTGCTCTCGTGTATACGGCGAGCGGGGCGCGGTAGAATTGCGGCGGGGCGGGGGGGGGGCGAGCGGGAGGGAAAAGCGCGGAAGAAGAGGGCGACTGAGTAGGTAGGAAAGAAGAAAATATTTACCCCATTATAAAGGCGAAGATGCGCGCGGCTTCGGGGAAGTGAAAAGGTAGACGGGGAAAATGAAACGAACTAACAAGGAGAGGAGGTGGGAGTGATAGGGGCAGAGTATAAAATTGAAGCCAAGACAGCTGGGTAGCCGTTAAAACGAAAAGTCGGAAAATTATTTCAAGAGTCAGATATTGATAAGCCAGGCGGTGCTTGTTTGAAGATTAAAAACGAGAATGAACAACGAATTAAATGCTAAAACTAGATAGACGATGCTTAAATGAATTAAGCGCACTTTTATTAAAGTGCTCGAAGAAGAAGGCCCGCGACTAGTAAGTGACATCGATGGTTAATTGTAAAGAAGCATTTGAAAGTAGTGAACAAAGGGGTGGTGGTGTGGTAAGGAAATGCGAAAGCGCAATAATAGAAACAATGGGTTGGGGGGAGGGGGAGGGTAGGGGGAGGGGGGGTCGAAAAACTCTGAAAACTGCAGCACTGAAGTGAAAAACAAAGAAGGACGACTAACAGGAAGGCGGGTGGGTGGGTGGGTGAGAGCGAGCGAGGAGGAGTAGGTGTACGGTGGAGTGTTACGAGGGTTAGCAGAAAGGGGATAGGAGTATGCGCGGGGCTAGGAGCGAGTGAGACAGAGGGAAGGCAGGGCGAGGGTGGCTCGAGGCAGTAATAAGAACGACGACGAGCATAGTTTTAACTTCTCTTTTATGCTGGCATTCTTGGTACAGCGAGAGAGCAGCGCGCATCAGCCAGCAGAAAAAGAAAGGGACGGGAAGTAGTTGGAGGCAGAGTGAGAAAGAGTGTATATACGCGCCGTTGCCGCCCGCTTTGTGCGAATGAAAGCACAAATTGCTGGAGCGCCTTCGGGGAGACATTGAGACACGATGCGAGAAGACCTTTTGCTTCCTGCGCCGCGCCGTTCTGCGCTATGTATATTCATCCTTGGTAACTTTGTTCTTACGTTTTTCTCGTTTATTACACAGTCTTTCGAATGTTGCTCTCCTGTTTACTTAATGCTTCGTCTTATTCTTGATAGTACACTTTTTTTTTGCTCCACCAACATAACTTATCTGACTTCCTGCGCATATCTTGTGTTTGAATTGAAGATTGGTTTGACGTGCACTCGGTTCCTTAGCAATGACGCAATTAAAATGTAATTAAAAGTAAGGAATAAAGGGATGTCCAAAGAAACGGCATTTATTATTGAAAAATTGAAGGGAAAGGTGCACACGTTGATTACATGAAAAATTTTTAAATTATTTTATAACTTTCGTGCACGAGCAATGTGATAAGATAAGCATGAAAAAATGTGAGCATGTAAAAAAGGCAGATGTAAATGATGTAATTGTAATGATTTATTTGAATTAAATTTATGCTTCCTGTGTCTTGAAATAAGCTAGTCAATGGTTTAAAAAATTTTGGCAATTTTTATAGAGCTTCATATATACTATCCTAATTCGTCTCTTAGTTGATGACGTTATTTTTTAATATTAAAAACGTGCGCCTGTAATTAGAGAACATTTATATTATCATAAAAATAATTTTAATAATTTCTAATGCTTCAGATTTTTTAATATGATTTTATATGAAGATTTTTTTATTAATAAACTTTAATTACACAAATAAATAAGGTCATAAGAATAATGAATAATTATTGACAACCCGTTATAATCGTGTCTCAAACTGAAAACTATAAATTGATGATTATGTAAATGCTATTATTTATAGAAAATGCTTTTGAATTATTTATACGTGTATAGCTTTATAGGAATAAAATTACAGTTAATTTTGTTCTTGTATAATACTTCATTAATGAATATCACTGTTATGGACGGTGACAGTAGTTTAAGTATTCCATTAAATATAGCATAAATTGATAAACAGTATACTCAGCATGAATTACTTACTCTCATTCGCGTAAATTATATACATCATAAATTCTTTAAAGTAATATATACGCAACCGCTCTTTAATACGTAATTCATAATTAAGTATATCTTTTGCCCGGAAACGAAGGAAAACATGCTCGAAGAAAAATGCCTTTAATAATACATTAATCATATATGTAAATAAAATGCTTATCTAATTTAATGAATATTACAAAGATTTCTCATATAATATTTGACTATGTACGTATATAAAAACAAAATGTATTATCTAACCTAATTTATTGAACTAATACCCACTGGTACGTGATGTTTATAATACCGATAATATTAACGAATATTTACAATATATTAATTGTTTTTCTTACTAATTATTTTTACTTTATTTTTACTTTATTTTTACAAACTCGAAATGTACATTATCAAAACAAACATCGAAAGGCTCTACATAACTATGGGATGTATAAAATTGAAACAAAATATCTTTCTTCTATAATAATTATTTTATAATCATTGAATTCTTTCTTTCTTATATATGCTGATAACATTTTCCGACTCTAACCGCATCAAATTAAACTTTACTAATAAGACGATCTCGAAGTCGAAAATTTATTGATTTAATTAATATCTTAAGCATATTAGCTATACATTAATTTAACGACCATTTCAGAGTCCCTGGAAGCAAATTCCGTTAATTATATCACATCCAACAAAACAACATGAATAATTAATCACAATGATTAAAAAGAGAATATTCTTCTCCAAAAGGAAATGCAGAGGGCGCTAATCGTCAAAGATTATTAATAAACGTGATAAATGCAGTAGTTTATAATGTCGCTCACAAAGCAAATCAACTCGCACGGAAACCGAAAACGAGCCAGCTCAGCTTTACCACGACAATACAACGTTTTTTTACGATATTTAGTAAGAATGATGCGGAAAAAGTAGTGTCAAATAAATGACGCATCGCCTCGGTTGCTCGCAAGAAAGTGACGTAGTTGCGATTTGAGGATAAAAAAAAAAAAAAAACAAAAGCAAAATAAATGAAAAGAAATAATGAAGGATTCTCATAGGCATACCTCGGTGTGGGTACACACGAAGATCGGGCCAAAGGCAAGAAGAAGTGGCCGAAGTGTGCGCGCCAAAGTTTTTGCGCGACTACACGCGCGGCGCACAACCTAAGATGCGTTATCGAATGTTTTATTCATAAGTGTAGAACAAAGCCTGGCTTTTATCCTGAGGACATCTCACGGCGGTGGGCTCGCGCGCGCGTGGTAGCACGAAGTATTCGTACGCAACACGTCGCCGACCGCGTCGTCCTCCTCGTCCTCCTCGCTCTCCCTCCTCCCCCCCCCTCCCTTCCACCTCTTCCACCTCCCGCTCGCCATGAGATTTTTTGCCTCTCATTGGAGCTCTTGCGGTAGTGGCCACTCGTTTCTTTCCACTCCTTGTCTTAATCGAAATGAAGTTCCTGAAGTTTCTTAAGCGACAAGCTTCTTTATTTATGCATGTATCAACGGTATTGTCCTAGGATCGAAAAAAAGTTTTGCCTCGGAAAATGCTGCTGAATGTAATGAAAGGGGTCGAACGACGATCTTAAAATTACGCCTCGCAGGAGCGCAACCCCGGCCATTTTTGTCCTCTTACAAGCAATATTCAAGAGCAACGATCGCCGACTCCGATTCATTTTGGCTAACGCCAGTATCGCTTTACCAACAATAAGGACGTATTTTTTAAAGAAGCACAAAATATTTACGTCTCGATTATGCTCAAGGTTCTCCCTCTAAACGACTGCGAGCTATTTCGTTCGTATATCCACCGACCCCTTTAGTCCGGCTCTGAAATAAGGAAACCTCGAAGATTCTTAGATAGGCTGATAGATATTCTTGGGTGAGGCCGAGTAGGGGGACGTTTTCCTCTAGATTTGTCAATTTATGAGAGGGATAGATCGCTGGCGTTGATGGTGCCGCGATGAGCGCCGAATACGATTAGCGAGTAGTAGGAGGAGGTGCGGCGGTGGCGGAGGAGTTGGGAGGGGGGGTTGGTTAAAGTAGGGAATGCACGTGAGGCAGCGACTTTTAGCTGAAAGACCAAAGAAAACAAGGAAAGGGCCCTCACTTCCGCGCCAATTGACGAAGAAACGCGTGGAGACACGGCGACTCCCACCGCCAGCTCCACCGTAGGAGCATCAAAGGGCGAGGACTCGGAACCCACGTGAGCGCGAGCACCCGGCCTTGGTAGGGCGCAAGTGCCTCCGCGAAATTGGCCCGATAAAAACGTTAGGTAGACGTGCGTGCGTGCATGGCGCTGTTTGTCCTACGGAGTTGTGTTCGTCCGGCCGTAGAATGGCCCGTAAGAAAGGAGTGCGGCGATCGCCTCGGCGAGATAAGCAAGCTTATCGCCGCGTACGGTAGACCGTGTGCGCGCGGCTCTATCTTTGTCATTTGTATCTCTCTGCGGGGGCGCTCGCGAATGACAATGAACAGCGAGCATTGAGGGCCTTTTCTACCGAAAACGACGGCCTTACTTTCTTTACTCTCTTATACCTAGCTCACCAACCCCTGCTCGTCACTTTCTCGCTCCCATGCACGCTCACTCTCGCCCTCTCACTTTCTCGCTGTCTCTCTCTCTCTCTCTCTCTCTCTCTCTCTCTATTACTTTATCCCTCTCTTGCTCTCACGCTCTCTCTCTCTCTCTTAAACGCGCGCGCGCGCGCCTTGCACAGAAACTCTGTATACATTCGTACGCTTATTGGTATGCACTTGCACTTTTATAGACTATTGGCTCGGTTGAATGGATCGTGTTAAACGTACGTGAAAAAAGATTGAAAAGATTCAAACTTCCGTTGGCACTGACCAGAAAAATCATTCCTTTCATTTTCTTCATACCTTTTTATCATACATTTTTCTATAAGTTTCGATTTTTTGACAATAGTCTAATTAAACATAATATTGATATAAATGACCTACTCCTAGATTTCAAAGAGTCGATGATATTTTAATTATGTATTTCATATAAATATTATTAAAATCAGTTGATAGTTTCAGTATCGTTTTATAAAAAGTCATGAAGGTTTGTTTAAGTCCACAATTAATTTTAAAATAATCGTTGCCATTTACAAAGATTGCTTATTCATAAATAAATATGTTAAATAAAAATGCTCTACACTATTTGAACTTTACCTATTAAATGAAAGAAATATTTTCTTCGAATGAATTATTAATCATTTTAGATGATTTAATGTATTTACTTACCCATCATTCAATTTTTGTCATTATTTCATTAATTCATTCGTTCAAAATTTGATGATAAATATTTTTAATAATGAATTAGTTTATTAAGTAAAATTTTAGATTAATTTTATTTAAAAAATTATATTTGAAATTACTAAAAATTCACACGTTCTAATTTTATCGATACTTTTAATAAAAATATAATGGCTTCGAGAACATTTTTGTAATATTGTAGTAATTAATGAAAAAAATATAGTTCTTGAGAGTAGCTATTATTTAAAATTTAAAAAAGGTGCACTAAAAAATCAATGAGAAATTGTAAAATCGATCGAAGGATAAGCAATTATTAACACAGTTCTTATTTTCGAAAGAGGGCACACCGACGAAATAAACAATCGCTATCTTGACATTCTTCTTCGCCGTGAATGCTCATTAATACATAAATTCGAATTAAATCAAGTGTTCAAGGTTTTCTTTCGAGCAGTGCAACTCACTTACCTCATGCATTCAAATAAATATCATCAGATCTGATGGGCATGAAGACCCGCAAGTTATTACGTGTATTCCTGAAAAGAAACACAATCCTTAAATAGGAGGGGGCAAACATCTTTGAGTGCCTTATATGCGAATGTAACGCCCCCGCAAATAAATATCGAGAGCCGGTAGAATACATTCCAACCGACACTCGCGGCGTAATAACTTTTGTCACAATCCCTTATTCAATCTCTCGGTGTTGGCCGCTGTACCCCGGCAAAACCAACAATTTCGCGCCCGAGCATCAGTACTACTCGCGAGGTCACCCGCGATTATCTTCCACCGCCAGATTTTTGCTTCAGGGCTCTAACCAATATTCTCTCTCTCTCTCTCTCTCTCTCTCTCTCTCTCTCCATGTATAAGTATCCATGTGTGAGGGTGCACACGAGTGGTATAGCCGTAGCTAGTAGAGAGATTGTATTATTTGTTTCACTCGCCCCCTTGACCCTGTTAATTGTCATATCGTATCTAACCGCGGTTTCATACCCACTTCTCACTTCTACTGCCTCTTTTCTTCCCTCCCTTTCTCACTCGCTCATTCGCTCTCTCTCTCTCTCTCTCTCTCTCTCTCTCTCTATATATATATATATATATATATATCCATGCATCTATCTATCTATCTATATATATATCTATCTATCTATCTATCTATTTATCTATCTATCTACCTATCTCTCTCTCTCTCTCTCTCTCTCTCTCGTTTTGCGCAGTTGAGAAAAAGAAAAAGAAGGTGGAGGCCATTGGATAAACGTGGGTGGATCGCGAGGGCAATGATTTATGAGAACTGGCGTTCGAAACTCAGAAAGAAAGAGAGAGAAAGCCGGACTCTAGAGACGCCTCGCTGATAGCGTCAGAGCCACATAAGTCATCGAGACTACCTAGGGGTCTCTTTCTTTCTCCCTCATTTTTTCTTTGCTCTATGTCTCTCACTCCCCAACACTGTATTTCTCTTTTTCAAATATATACGACGCGCAATCCCACACCGGCAGCTCTGCTCGCGTTCTGTCCTGCCCCCCCCCCCCCCACCATCACCTCGCCGCAATACACTCAATCTCTCATTCTTCTATTCTTAATCTTCTTTGGATTCCATTATCGGGCTCCGATCCAATTATAACGACCTACGATACTTGGAGAATTATAATTGCTTCAACGCGACAAACAGGTATTCTTCCCAATCGAGAAAATAAAAAAAATCATTAAATGTAATCGAATCCTTCATTGCATTTGCAAATGTTACTGATTGTTATATCGTTATGTTTGATTATTATAGAAATGTTCCACATTCAGTATAATTAATTCACAGTTTGGCAATTTCTATCTTCGTAATACCGTACAGTGAGAAGAATTGAAATATCGCGTATATTATAATTCGATAAAGAAAATTATAATCTATCTAACTCGTAATTTATTATTAATTCGCAATATTGTTTTCAACTATAAATTTAAAATCTACCTGTAGTTTATTCTCTTTTCCATTTAAATATATATATTATGTAAATTTGCTCTTCCAAAATAATGAAAATAGCACCTGCTTTTAATTTCAGAATCGTTGAAATATATTGTACTTGGATAAATCCATTTCTAAAAACTCAATTCGATATTTTTTTCGAAATAAAAACAAATTAATTCACACAATGATTAGCATATAGACTGATTTTAATTAAAAACTGCTTTAGTTCCTGTGTAGTCTTGGATTGGTTGGACTTTAAGTAAAAAATTTACGACACTTAAGATATTAATTAAAAAATTAAATATGAGCAAAGAATATAATTATAATTTCTAGCTTTCTTTATTTTTTCTTTTTCAAGTACTTACTAAAATTACATTTTTATTTCAGTTTCATAGCTGAGCATTGTACGATTATCTTAACAGGGCTCATTGTTTTTAAATTAAAGCCTGCCATATAACACAGTTAATTCGCTATTTAATAATCCAAAATGCATTTCAAATCTTAAACAACGATGCCGTTAATTATTATCCAACTGCCACTAACTGATTAATGTATCGTATTGAAAATTCACTAGCTCGTAGCGGTGACTTTAACAGACGCTAATTATTTTATTTTAATTACAGACTAAAGAAGGAACACCTTCGGTAGCACAGCAAAGTACAGCGAGAAAATATGAAAATCATTTTATCCGTAAGACCAAAGGTTCCTCGGCCTGCAAAGCTGCTAGGGAATCGCGCCTCAGGTTGGTCTCACCATTTTCAGGTTACACGGCCAAGTACGTAATCCCCAAATAAGCAACACGTCCACGCTCGGACAGCTCTCGTGGCGCGTTACGCAGTCACCGTCCGGTCGGTCAATCGTCGAGGCATCGACAAGGACAGTGAAGGAGGCAATGCCAGCGGCGCCGTCCGTTGCGTCGAACCAAGCCACCACCTCCCGTGTCCCAATTAAAGTTGATTTTCTCCGTTTCCTTCGCGCTGTATTAGTGTCACGGTACGCGCGCAATCTCGGAGATCTCCTGCGCTGGAGCGCGCGCGCGCGCATCCATGAATATTACATGCCTCTTGCCTAGCGGAAAGATAATTGTCAAGGAGCTCTAAATACGCGGTACGGGTGGACAGGGAATGCATAATAATTGCCGAGCGACGCCGCAACCTACACTGTTTACGTTAATGTATAACTATGCGAATTTATCGCGCGTGCGAGCGTCGCGCGCCGCTCACTTCCCAACCCCCTCCGCCCCTCATCTCATCATCTAACCGCGGCTCGCGTGCTCATCGCGCACTAAGTGTCTCTCATATCACTCCACATGTGCCTTTACGATTTTTCTTCCGAGAAAGCCGCTGCGAATTGCGCGTGCTATTTTTTCACGCTGGCCTGGGTTCGTTAAGCGAATTATACGCGCGAACGCCGCTCACCTGCCCGTAGGGGCAGATCACCAAGATGCGCTCCAAAAGCATTCCGGAACAATACTCCGAAAGCGATGCTCGAGCTGACTATTGTTGCTCGACACTCGCCCATAACCCAAAGTGCGTCCGTGCTTTCGACTTGATACTTGACTGCAACGATAATGGATTTAAGTGGAGTCACAGCAATTTTTCACCATGCTCCAAGATGCTACTGTTTGCTCTCAGTCTGATTAATGATATTTTCAGTTTTTTCAGATTCAATTATGCACGTAAAAATATTTCAGAAAATTGCATGTAAATATTTATATATAAATAAATATATATTTATGTAATGATGATAATAATAGTAGTAGTAGTAGTTGTTGTTGTAGTAGTTGTAGTAGTAGTATTAGTAGAAGCATCAGTAGTTGTTGTAGTAGTAGCAGTAGTAGAAGCATCAGTAGTAGTTGTAGCAGTAGTAGTAGTAGTAGTAGTAGTAGTAGTAGTGGTGGTAGCAGCAAGAGTAGCAGTAGCAACAGCAGCATCAGCATCAGCATCAGCAGCAGCAGCCGTAGTAGTAAGTAAGTAAATTACCTCCGTCTATAGATCGTACAAGTAGGTGCTTGAACTTTTCTTTGGATATATAGTCCCTGCACTTCATACCGGTCTAATAAAGCAATTACAATTTAACGAACAAAACTTAACTGCAGGTAGGAAAAATTTACTCGAGGCGTAGAAATTTACTATCCACTTTTTCTATTTGCTTTTAACTATGGCTGGTTTTTAAAATGGCGCTGAACAGCTAATTAAATAAAGAGAATAGAAGCACTAGCAATTAGCCTGCATTTACAGTTCTAGAAAATAGTTATGACAGACTCCGGCAGACATTTGTTAAAACTAATTCGTTAAAATTAATAATTCCTTCATTATTACAGCGATGCTGGCAATTATTGTAAATTTCAGGAAATTATTACAAACTCCAGATGATTCACTTATAGCGGCAGGTTTTCTCTTTTTAGCGTCAAACCGGCGGCTCGATAAAACGTGAGCTAAAATTCTTAGCTACTTTTATATATCCCTGGCCGTACCGACTTTGGAGCTTTAAGATAGCGAGCACTTTGTCATTATGTAGAACTACTACGATAGGACACGAGTCCGCGCTCCATACCAGCACTAAAGAACATTGTAAATAGAACGTAATGTGTCACGGCAATTTCATCCAGTTATCCCTCGCGCGTGTAAAATTCTTAGATTCTAGTCGAGGAGCGCTCGCGGCTCTAACGAGGCATCGGCATGGCGCTTAACTGCTGTGCATTATCGTGAAAAGAAAATAAAGGAGCGCGATGGTATAAGCTTTGTTGCCCCGGCCCCACTTTTTCACAACGCACCGCACGATGAGGACGACGGTCTTTAATAGGTCTGGCCATTTTCTAAAAAACGCAGACAGTTCAGCCTCGGCGGCACGACCTATTTCCCGAACATAAATCACCCTGACGCGTACCACACGGGGATTGTTATGGCATTTCAAAGGTAGGCATTATCGATAGTTCTCCTGTAATTAAGGCCCGGATATATGTGGCCGTATACTATAGGGACGGGAGGAAGACTGAGACGATGGTCATCTTGATGAGGATGCGAAACTTAATTCGGCTGGGCTATGCTCGATTAGGGCTCGTGTGCAACCGTATGCGTACATATGCGTGAACGGCTCCAGTGTATAATACATAATGAGAATGGATATTGCAAGGAGATTCGAGGAGCGAGAAATAGATTAACCATGTTTTGTCGCAAAAAGTATAGGGACACTGCGCGGTCTCGCCATTCTGATGGTTTTGCAAATTAAATTAGCTTATACGCGTGATCTATTTGTAGAAAATGTAGAAAAAACGACAAATACCAGCTATACTGTGAGAGGGTAAGTATGTATCATTTCATTGTGAATTTCGGACGGTAAATAATTTAAGGCGAATAAAATTTGTAACCTCGTCTATGGGATTTTATTGAAATTATATTAAAGTTTACATTTTTCTTTCTACAGCTGCAATTTAAGAATAACATTTCCGTAGAAGGCAGAAGGAATAAAAATATTGAAATTCTCATTGAATATACTTTCAAATTAATAATTCATTCTAAAATACGACTTTTTCATTCGGCGAATACAAAATTTTGTAATACTTTTGGACTTTTGATGTTAAACAATAAATCTTTTAAATTTATTTATAATATATATATATATTGTAGATTAGATATGCCTTTTACCGAATTAAAGAATAAAGTTAAACATTAAATATACGTCGTTTGAATTCATTTTATAAAAATATCATTATATATATAATGTGATTTAATGACATTATTTTACGTTTAAATTATTTATTTTGGGGAATTAGAAACTGAAAAAATTAATTTAACAAAATCAAAACAGAATTAGGTGTACTTTAATTATAATTTGTCTAACTATTAATTACTAAGTAATATAAATCTCGGGAAGATTAAATGCAGTATAATGGACGGCACTCAGCTTCGAGACGCCTGATATCATTAATTTGACGTACATTCAAGCCATCCTCTCGATCATCAACGATATTTCTTCATTTCTCCGTCAATTCAGCTATAATAACCACAAAAAAAAAATTCAATAATTATCGAAAACACTATATGATACTTGAAACTAGTAATTTTTTAAGTTTTTAGTGCAACTACAAGTAGTAGGTACTTTCATTTAAGGATATAAATAATAATGTGCTTAGATAATAATAATGATAATAATATATTAATAATATGATATAACAAATTAATAATAATAATAATAATAATAATAATAATAATAATAATAATAATTCGTGCATAATAATAATGGCCAGTTAATATTTTTCATATTTTGTGAATAAAAATATTGATTTTAATATATTTTTTTCTACGTTAAAAATAATATAATTCGGTATTATGTCTTGAGAGAGTTAGTCTAACGTGAATAAAAATTTTTGTTTTATTCGATTAGATTACACGTCTCAGTATAGCCGTCCTTTATTATTCACATATTTGACACTAGCATACTCATAGTCACCTCCTATTTAAATTATTTAAATTATTTATTTATTATGATTTAAATAATTTAAATTAAATAAAGAATTATTTAAATAAAAGTATTTTTTTATATATTTCTTTTTATAATTGAAATATACCAGGAGATATATTATATATATTATACAGGTTACAAAATTTTATATCTATTAGGATATAATAAATTTGAAATTTTATGGTTAAAAATAATGTCCAATAAAATAAAATATTATAATCTATAAAAAGATTGTTATTATTTATTCTGCATAATAATTATTTAAATTCTTATATAAAATTATACCTATTATATGAAAAATTTGATGAAAAATTAAATATAGAATTAAATGTAAAATATTTATTAAAGTATAATAAAGTTTTGATAGAAAGCGATAAGGAAGCAATAATCATGAAAACTATTTATGCTAATAGAGTATTTTATATGCTCGAGAATTTTAGCTTTTTGTTTTTTAAAGCAACCATTGACAATAAAACTATTTAACACTCGCAGAAATTCAAATATGCGCAATGAATAGTTTTAAACTGAAGCTTCTAAACTAAATTATGTAAATAAACTCATGCTACCGAAATATTTTGTATATAATATTGTAAACAACACTTTCGATTAAGAATCAAATCTCCATGAAATTCAATTAATCTTCCTTTAGCACTAAATAATATCAGAATAATCTATTAATGATGTGCATACTGAACAATTTCATTTTTATAAATATATAGTTATATTTCAGCAATTTTTCAAAAAAGACAAATTTTATATTAAAATTTTAAAAAATACTATTTTACAAATTTAAAGAAGTAAATTAAAAGAATATTAGTCATTTGTGGAAACAATATGTTTACAAATTTCAATTTGACACAGTTGTACATTACAAGTATACACTATACATTTTTAAACTTCGTACCATATTTCTATCGAAAACATTGATTACACAAATAATGTAAATGGTAAATAAAAAACGAAAAGTAAATAAAAATTAAAGCATGGAATCGACTGGATAGTTTGATATAAATATGTTTAATATCCATACCTAACCGACTGAAGCTAATTCAAGTGATATAACCTTTACTGTTTTTATTTATAATATTTTAAATATTCATAAGACTGTTAGAATATAAAGTTGAACTCTGTTCAAGATTCAGTTAACAAATCTCTTACGATTGTACTTGTAATAACGATCATTTACTTCTCAGAATACTCGCACTTTTAATAAAGGGCCGAGCTTTAGCTAACACTTTTTCTACACCTTTAATCTTAACTTTCTTCTTCTTAAAACGCTCGCACC
>JAPYYT010001280.1:0-29223 GCA_030522565.1 Ceratosolen corneri
GGGGAAGGGGGGGGGAGGGCGAGTGGCCGGAGCTTGTCGCTTGAAAGCGCGAAAGAGAGAGAGAGGAGAGGAGCGAGAGGAGCGAGAGGAGGGAGAGGAGGGAGCTACCACACTGGGGCATTTATTTGTGTGCGTGTGTGGCGCTGTGCAGTTTGGTGAATAAGTGAGAGATAAGTCGCGTATCGAGAGAGGAAGCGAGGCGATTCGTGGGTGTCGAGTGTCGTCGGAGCCCAGCGGCGCACCGGATAATATGCGGACCTCCCGGCGATCCTCTTCTCCCCTTTAACTTGGCTTACTCGCCGAGGAATCTTTCGCCCCATCGATATCCTCACGCACTGAGGCTCTTTCGGCTGGGTTAAAAACTCGGCTACGAGTTTTTAACTTTTTCAAACAATAGCCGCCGCCTCGCTGCCGGGAGCATGTGACGGGAATTAGTAAGAGATTGGAATAGTTTAGCATTGAGTTGCTTGGGAGGCATTATTTGCATATATTTACGTTTTGCGCGCGATAAGTTTGGAAGCCGTGGCCGCGAAATAAAGCGAGGCCCTCGTTACTTTATGTCGAATAGTTTGCCATCCTCACTCGTTCCCGATCTTTAATTAGCTTGTAATGAATTAGGCATATTCGTTTGAATTTCAAATTCGAGCTCTCGAAGCGCTCCTATTGCAATACAATTTTCACCAGCAGATTATTTCCTTTTAATTGGATATGCGTATTGGATTTAGCTTCAATGTGGGCTTGGTTGCCGTATCTTAGTCTCCTTTTTTGCCCGAGAAGGAAAGGTGTATTGTATAGAATAGATGCATAGGCTGCAAATCGTTATACACAAGCGAATTTAATAATCATAATATCAGTTTACAGGATTGCAAAGTAATTTAAGAATTTGTAAGGCCGCTTAAGCAGCAGGCAAATGTAATGTAAAATTGCTTCATTAAATTCGACTCGAGACGTAGTTTATAATTTTGAGTAAATTTCTTTTACAAAAGCCTCATCCTAATTGATCGATTAGTCCGCCCGTGATGTTCATGATGTTTGATTCCGACAGTTATTTGACATTTATTAATTGCACGATGAAACCGTCGAGGTCAAATGCAGTTTAAATATTTTCTTCAAAAACGTGCCTCAAAATTACGGATCAATTGGGTATTGTTGGATTGAGCGATTGAAAGGCGAAAAAAGATATAATCAATCACGCCTACGAGCATATAAAGTACAAGATATTATTTATATCTATTAATCTGAAAAAGCAATATGATTAATTCCTCGTCCAAATCAAGCAATCGCGATATTTTTGCCAACGAATTCTTCACGGCTGAGGCGTCGTTTCGTCATTTCAATTTCAAGTAAGTCCGCCCCTACCTAATTATCAGTAATCTGACTATTATCATAATACATTATAATAGGGCATAGAAGGAAATATCGTGAAAATGTTTCTGATTATTTATTCATTAGCGTGGATTATAGGGGCAACACATGGTAAGGAAAAAAAGAGTATCGTACGCGCGGCTGGTTAAATGAAAATTAATATTTTTTCCCTTTTTATTTCTCTGAGCTGAGCGCGAGCGAGGGTTGAATAATGGAAACGTCAAAACGTAGCGGCGGAGGCGGCGGAGGCGGTGGCGGCAGCGGCGGTGCAGGAGCGGGCGAGGAGTCAGGGCGCACACAGTGGCCGGGTTGTTCAGCAACAATGCTGGTATTGTTGAACTTATCAAGCGGAGCTAATTAGCCGCGAACAGCTGGATCGCCGTCGTCGTAGTGGTCGTCGTCGTCGTAGTGGTCGTCGTAGTCGTCGTCGTCGTCGTCGTCGTCGTCGTCGTCGTCGTCGTCGTCGTCCTCGTTGTCCTCGTACTCGTCGTCGTCATCGCTACCATCATCGTCGCTGTAGCAACAGCAGCAGTGATACTCGCCATTACGGCTACTCCTTGCACTTTGTGCTGATAATGTAATAGGCCTATGTGGAGCACAAGAGGCTTGATGGATTAATGGATTTCTCTTAAATTGCTGCGCACGTCAAAACAGAGGAAGATTGGTGGGAGAAGCGAAGTGGAAGGGGCAAGAGCGAGTGCCCGACTGAGCGGGGAGTGGGGAGCGGGGATTGGGGAGTGGGGGTGGGGGGAGGAAGATAGCACTGCTTTCTTGAATTGGTTGGGAAGCCAATAGACAGAGATGCCTGTTGACCTATTATGTTTCGAGGCACCTTTTTCTCCTCGTCCCATCGCTATAATTTTCTAAGCGGATCAGATCTCTTTTCACTATTGATTTACTCTCGTTCATTTGCGTAACTGGCACTTGCGAGATTAATTGGGTTGCTTGTACGTACAGAGTATACGGACGGACCTAATTTATCATAATCCGTAATTGTTATCTCTATTATACTTAATTAATTCATTACGTGATCTTTTTAAACTTTGTACTCAAACAAGCGCTTCCAGTGTATTTGTATTTGACAGCGCAAGTTGAGCATTCATTGCAATTTCTAGTATTTTATTCGTACGATATTTATCGACCAATATTGATCGTCAATAAAATTGAATAACAATAATTTGATTAGCTAATTGAGACGAAGACTTATAATATACTCATTCTTCAATAGTCATACATATATATGGATTAATAAGCTTGTTTACTGATTCATAATAACTGCAATTAACTTATTTTGATCAAACAAGCAAGAGTTTCAGAAAATAATAAAGGATGCATTATGTATATTCGTGCTTGATTAACCAAATGAAATGAATTGTCGTCGAAGTAATATATCACTTATGGGTACACGTACATTCGAACGTACATACACACGCATGCGGGAGAATTATCTTTAATTCTTCTTTTCTGCAAAATTGAATTTTATTACTGCATACAAAAACTTAATAGTAAAACTTTTCTCATCAGTTTACTATTGGAAATTAAAATTATAAAAAATGTTATAGTTTTAATACCGAAATATAACATCTGCAGATGCATTTTACAATGAGCACAAGACATCATTAATAATAATAATCATTAATAGGGAAAATTGTAAAGGGGATAGTGAACAATGGAAGAGATATTGGGAAGTTATTAATCGCTATTCAGTTGGACTTGGAGACATACGGCATTTTTCTCTGCTACGAGCTAAACAAAGAGTCGAACATTTCATTTCATTGCCTTTCAATTAATTTTCTCTTATTTATATAGTCGCTTTATTATGCGATGACACCGTTGCTAAAAATTTCATAGGAACCTCGTATACCAAAGCTCCTATACCCTAATACGTAAAAAAAAACACGTGCATACGTATGTGTGTGTGTGTGTGCGTGCGTGCGCGTTCATAGTATAGACACTACAAGAACGAAGGATCAAATGTATTAAAACACGTAAAATACACATATAATACAGTGCTGACTGTATGCTCTCTTATAAATTAAAGTTGACAATAGGAAGAATAGGTTGTATAGATAAATTTACTTTATTAAGTGTACTGTAATTGTAAATGATTATTCGAATAATTTAGGAGCATCACCATTTGCAATATATGTTTCAGTAATTTTATAATATTTTAATTCTAATAATATTTTCTATATTAAAAAATAATTACGTAATACGTAAGGGACATTATAAAAATATTTTCTATAAGATTTATTTGCGTATAAAAGTACTGATTGGCTAATTGTTTGCCATTTTTTTTTTTTTTAATTAAAATTACTCGTTTTTTTCACTAGAGTGTCAAATATTAATTGAATTCAAAATAAATTAATCAATGCACTAGCAGACTAGATTGTGTTAAACCAAAATTTTAGTATCATTACTGTTTTTATTAGCATAATTGCACATCGGGTGCTACAGTTAAATAAATGTGCTAGAAAGATGTTGATACTTTGGGGACGAAATTTCATGTAAAAATAATATGTAAGCCGACTTCTTATTAATCGTAGAATAAAATATAAAACTTGCCGAGAATTAATAATCATAGAAATACTATTATTATTATACATATAAACATCTCACATATAATACAATATAATAATAATTTTATAATCATCGTAAAAAAAAAAGAGATACGATGGCGATACTTTTACTTTAAATTTGCTTATCTACACAAACATTTCACAAATGGAAATATCATTTATTCCATATTCACTCGCAGTCGTAAAATGTACATAATACTTATCAACCGAACTATAAATTTCTCTAATATAAGAAAAAGAAGCAGTGGACAAGTCGACCATCATCGTCAGACAAAATTTCTAAATTCGCTGAATTAATTCTCTTGAAAGGAGCTCCTCTTAAGAGTCGGAGACTTATATTCGGCTATTATTTCAGAATGATTGTCCCGATGAAGTTTATTAGCGTAGTCTCTTCGCACTCGGGTAATACCGAGCAGGCCGCGCCGCCCCATCAAACCCGAAGAGAGAGAGAGAGAGAGAGAGAGGGGCAGAGCTTTCACAATAAAAATCTTCAAAGACGAACATACGAGCGAGGAATATTCGGAATGGTCGATTCGATGATCGGAAGAGCGTAAAACGCCGATGAGAAAGCTCCATGCCATTTCTTCTTTCTCTGCGTACACTTTGGCCTTGTGGCGCGCGGGGGTGGGAGTCGGGACGAACATCGACCGAACAGACGTATATCGCTGTCTGAGATAACGCGTCGCTGTCGCCGCTGCCGCCACCGCCGCCACCACCCCCGCCGCCCCCGCTCCCGCCGCTACCGCCACCGCCGCCGCCGACATCCGCGAGCGGCCAGAGTTCATTTCGGAAAAGCGCATAAAAGAGGGCGAAACTCGTTCGGCTCTGATTCCACGATCGACTCGCGATTGAAATTTCACGACGCCCGCTTGTTGGATTATCGACTTCCATGGAATAGAGCGCTCGGACGTATTTGTTTAAACGCGAGCAGCATGAAAATAGAAGTCCCCGAGACTTTGTAAACACCAATGGCCCGGGGATGTGTCCAAAAGGATTTTTAGATCTCCTCGCTCTTTCCTTACGGTTCCACCAATGTCAAAAGGACAATACCGTCTCGCTTCTTAGCTTCCCAACTACCTCCCTACCATGAATTCTATTTGTTCCATAACTATTAATTTGAAGAGAAAATGACATCCGCGCCGGCGACCCACGACCACATAGAGAGCTTACACATTCACGTGAGCCTGCGTACGACGAGTTAAAGAGCGTTGAGTCACCGCGCATAATTAGAACGTTGCTAGAGGCCAACTGAAGAAGCTGCATCACACTTTTCTAGTTGTCGAGGAGATTTTCATCAAAGAGGTAATAGAGAGACAGAACGACGCTTTATTGAAGCCTCGTCGATCCTAATGGGAAAGCTCGCGGCGAGGTTTGTGGAGAGTTTTAGCAAGTTTAAAGCCAATAAATGACGTAGACTGATTTGGTATCAATTAGCAAGGCCGTCGTCGAACAGATGACAAGTTGGAAATGACATGTGCATTATAGGCTGCCAATAATTAAAAGCCAAAGGCTTCTTTTCATTCGCGGTATCGTCCAAGCTAAGCAGCATGCAATTCTCGAAAAACATTTTCCAAGATCCTCGTGCCCAGGATATCATTATTGGATGAAGCCGCGACTACGTATCGTGGGCTTGGAATTAATATATAATCGGCAAAGTAGTTAAAAATGCAAGAAAGTCCACGCCGCGGAGCTAATAACCGTTGGCACGTGAAAAAACAGGGTGGCCAACAGTACTTGGCACATGTAATATTCATCGGTATACTTCCTCGGTAATCGGCAAAAAAGCGAGACGCGCTAATTCTCCTTTGCAGCTTATGGCTTCCCAGGGAAAAGGCGGGTGGGGAAGGAGGGTGGCGAGAGGTTTTTTAAAAAGCCGATCCTCGGCCACTATTCGAGCTTTCTCTTTTCGTTGGCAACTGACCCGGGGGACAAAGCCCGCGCCCCGCTCCACGGACGTGACGTGCGCGCGCGCGCGCGCACCCCTGTACGTGTGACCAGGGGGTGGCGGTGGCTGCTCAGCCAAGGAGCGTAAAATCTCCGGGGCGAGATTTGCTGCGTCGTGGCGGGGCGCGGGAGAGCGCGCAAAATTAGTCGATAAAGCGCGCTTTAAAGCTCTCGAGCGTCTGGGGCAGCGGAAGCCCGTCGACAATGCCGTTACGTGTATGCGCGTGTGTACGTGCGCGGGCCGCAACTAACTTTGACGACTCGACGGGACAGGGAGATCGCGAGGCGGTATAACGAAACCGCCGAGTTTGACTTTCTTTTGGGCGAATGAGGCTGCTTCCGGGGCGCTCTGCTCTATAACAAAGCCACTTTATCCGACTGTGAAATCGTGGAGGAGCGGCTGCGAAGATTTTTTTTTACAAGGCTCATTTGAGAGTGGCATCGAGCGATTTATGTAAAGAATTTGTTCGACAAATAAAGAAGCCAATGGATATTACGGCTCTGGGTTATTGGGGTTATTCGGTGGAAGGGGCCCACGGCGAGGCTACGAGTTTGGCGGCTGGGGGAGAGGGGGTGGGGGTGGGGTTGGAGGTTACGCGCTCGCGGGTGATTTCGCAATTTAAGTAGCGATCGCTCTTGCTGAAATTTCACGGATGACTTTTTCGCAGCGTTGCATTCTTGACGCTTTCAAAAGTTAGTGACGGGTGAGGGTGAGGGAGGAGGGGGCGAGGCGGCGGACGGTGGGGCTAAGGAGAGAGGAAAGAAGCTCGAAAGTATAAGGCTACCCTCAATCTCTGATGAAATTAGGGATCTAAGTTTAGATAGTGTACAGATTAATGGGTTCCGTGAGCTCGGCTACATATTACAGATAATATGGTTAAAGTTGGCTTTTTTCTCAGCTGTTGGTAGCATAGTTTTTTTTTTTCTTACTTTCTTGCTTGTTTTTCTTCTTCTTTTTTTCATCTTTAGGGGCTTGTTCGTTCCATAAGAAAGAGGAGCGTCGTGAGTACTTTGCAGATTTGAAATTTAAAAATATCTTGTAAATAAAAGGGAGAAATTGTGAATAGTTGTGCGGCTTTATTATAAGGACACGAATTAGCTTGGCATGGCTTATTTAAATGAGATTCTTCCTACTGGAGTAACGAATGCGAACGCAATCGACCAATTAATTTGCAGAAAGAATTTTAAGGACCATTTATGTTGTGGGAGCACGAGTGCTTAATTATAAGGACCAGAAACAGAAGAGCACATGCTTTCGAAACTTGGCTATCTTTATAAAATATTTGAGTACTTGCTTATTTCACATACAACAGTTGGTCAATGCGAAGCCTCATTAACGCCAAGCAAACGAAAAAATTATCCTTATGTACAGTTGCATGTAAGGAGACGGCGAAGCATTCTATTGAGCTCCATGACAATGAAAAACTTTTATCGCGATGGTTAATTAATATTATTTAAAGAATCCGCCTAATTCAAAAGCTATAAAAACTGATATTTCACACTGAATTATTAAGGATCTATGAAGCGTATAAAATTTAGAGAGTCTCGATCGTAAAATAATAAGAACTATTTAATATGCCTGACATATCCCTCCTAAAAAGATTCATCAGACTTTAATCAAAGTTGCTGAAGTTTCTCGTGCTAAGCATATTAACTTAACATCGATCTCGCCCAATAAATTATTTCTCCTTTTCAACAAAATAATAAGAGCTGACTCTCGCGAGTCGAGGGCGCTCCTCCTTGGAGCCACACACACAAGACCGAGTCTCGCCTTAGTCGCTCTATTTATTAAAATAATTCGATTGCACCCCCCCCCCCCACCTCCCGCCTCCCGCCAATCCAACGATCATCGAACTAAAAAGTCCTGCGCTAAAAGTGTCGACAATCGAACGACTGTTGGACATTTGCGAGGGATCGCCGACGCTTTCCCACCCAACAGCCTTCTCACACGATAATCGCGCAGGTTCACCAAGCGCGCGCACCAACGATCCATTGTATGACCTCGTGATTTATCCATACGACGATTACAAAATTATCATCCGCAGATATAATAATAGCTCGCTCCAGCCAACCGAGGGCGGATATTAATTGCCGCTTCTATTTCCGAGCGATCCCAGCCACTCCCACCCGCCGCCTATCCCGGCCCATCACACATCCACATATAAATAAGCCCGCGATCAATCGACCTTGCCTCGCTCACCACCTAAGGAGGTCAGACCCTCCCGCCCCCCATCCCTCCACCCCGCTCCACGATCTTCCATTACGATTACCGCGGTGCTGACGATCGATAGCGCGCCTCCGTCCCCCCACCCTCCGATAAATCGCCAAGCCAAATGAATGGCCAAATACTTGGGCCCCTTGCCGTGCTCGAAGGGAGAGGGGGGAACAGCGCCAAGATAGCATTATCTTGGCCGTTTCTTATAAACAAAATTGCTCGGGCCTGCCGCCGTTCCTCTGCCAACTCTGCCAACTCTGCCAATACGACCGGCGCTCTGCTGACTCATTTGCCGGACTACAATGGCACCGAGTCCTAGCCTCCTCTCCTAAACAACTTTGTCTCCTTCTATCGGCACATTTGCCGATGCCTCCTCTCGCTCTCTCTCTCGCCTCTTCGACTCTCCGCATTCTCCCCGCTTCGGCTCTACTTCTGCGCTCCCGTAACTGCCAATTGTCGATGCGCATGTGTGCATAATCGGCGCTTTATAGGGGGCTGCGCTCTCAGAATCATCAAAATTTTGGGCGAAATCGCCAAGTGCTAATGCACGCCAAGGAATTTCATTTGGTTTTTTTTCATTCAACACGCCTCGCTGCCTCTCTTCCGCAATTTCCTTATTAGTTATTTCCGCTTTTACGAATATCCTTTATCGAATATCTTCTGCTTTATGTCCCGACTTATTAAACTCATCGTGTCCCGCTCTTTCAATATGTCCCCCAAGACTACTTATTTGGCGAAATTAAATTAAAAATAGACGTTCGGCCACCGCCCACGGACGGCCATCTAATGACATCGAATCGATGCATAATATAAATACATTATCTTGGCGTTGACGATATTTATTAAAAAATTAGATGGAAAAAGCAAGCTTTGACGCATAAAAGATGGTCTCTGGATCGTTATCGTACAAAGGAATGATAAGGGTGAAATAAAAGAGAGAGAGAAAAAAAGCACGCGCATTTATTAAGTAATTGATATGAAATAATAATAAAAGGTGAAATTTTCGTGGAATAGAGTTTTGGGAATGTGTGGTCGATAGGAGGGAGGGAAGCATTAAAAAATTCACATTAAATTTGTTGTCAAATGCTCTCCTATTTCAAGGTTTTAATATCGAGAGCCAATACAATGTGTCGTAAATAATTTTAAGTTCCTAATATTAAAAAGGCGACGTGTAAATTGCGTAGAAAAAGCGTAGAAATGGAAATTTAGAGCCACACATGATAATTATTGTCGAGTAAGCTCTCCTCCTCCCCCTCCCCCACCCCCCAGCTGACATTTAGGCGTGAATTTGTAATTACCTAAATCGTGCGTCGTTAAAAAAGCAAAAAAGTCAGTTGGCCGTAGGAGGGAATTAATAGTAGGTGGTAAAAAAAAAAAAAGTTTATCAATCGATTTGTAGGTGCGTGCAATGGCTCGCGTCTCTCTCTCTCTCTTGGCATGTGTTTTTGCCACGAGTCTCTCTCTCCTTCGCGTTGGAGAGAGAGAGAGTTTAATAACGAGGTGGCAATTACCGTATGCGCGCGTGTGTAATCGATGCGTGCGCGACTCGATTCGCTTGCGCGGCGCTTCCTCAATCGCTAATGACCGCGGGCGCCGCCTGTCCTCGTATTATTTTACAGTTTACGTCGATATCGAGGACGTAACCCGATTGCAGCCAAGTTATCGCGGCCCAGGAGCACCTCGCCCTATCATTCGGCCGGGGCGCAATAAAGCGTGAGAAATATTGCCGGGGATGCCAGTCGCACGTGTAATGCATGCGCGGATGCAGTGTGAACGGTGCGCGTTTAATTATTAAATTTAATTACCGGCCCGATGATGTAATAAATTGCAATATATCCGTGGTTGCGCGGCACGAGCGAGTGCGTTTATTGAGTCCTCGGTGCCATCGATCATGCCTCCGCTCGCCTTTTTGCCCACTTGACGCGAGCTCGGAATCACAGATGGAAGAGGACACGGAATAATTAATTATATTCGCCGCGCAAAAGTGTTTGGATTTTGCCCAC
Organism: Ceratosolen corneri; assembly: GCA_030522565.1. NCBI lineage: Eukaryota > Metazoa > Arthropoda > Insecta > Hymenoptera > Agaonidae > Ceratosolen > Ceratosolen corneri. The sequence goes on from JAPYYT010001280.1 coordinate 10,107, forward strand.
GCGTCCTTTAATTAAATTAAATAAGCCCCCGCGCGCGCGCCTTTTGCGAATTTATTATTATTGTCGCTTGAGAATGTAATTACGTTGATATAGATAAACGCCATATTAATATAATAGCTACTTGGCTATAAACATGTGACGATCGGGCCCCCAGAGATGATAATGCAGATAAATTTCGACGATAATTACACTAGTAAGGTACACTTAATTTGCACAATTTTTACAATTAGCCGACTTCCCCCCCCCCTTTTCTTTTATGAATTATTTATGAAATTCATTAGTTATTCATTAGGGCCCCACGACGGCTAATTCTTCCTTGTCTTATCGCTGTGTCCTCGTGGCCGAGCGCTCGAATCACTCTCGAGCGAGTTTGTCAATTTGGGCTGAAAAATTGGCAATCAATAGGCCACTCCGAGGGAAATCGACCTCCCGATTAACGGGAGGATCGCACGCGCAGCTGCTCCGACGCCAAGCTCACCGGCAAATAACGAGTAAGAGGTCGATGTAATGAGCCGCGAACGGCCAGCCAGAGGCGAGAGCGACGAGGACAGCAAGGTAAAGAAAGGGGAAGTGGTGAGGTCGAGGCGGGGAGCATCGCGTGCCTCGGCCTAGCCAAACCATCCTCGAGACATCCTTTCTCACCTCCGATTAATGGGAGGGGCCGGGCCCCCGGGCGTTTACAACGAAAAATCCGCGATTCGGCCTACTTGGCCCCTCGAGCTTCATTGGCCTCATTCGCTGCAACGGCCGCGCACCGATTTCCCAAAGATATTTCGTAGGAGCCGAGGACATGCGTGCGCAGATAAGCACACACGCATAAAGAATAGAAAAGCGCGCGTGGAAAGGTGGCGGCTGGCTTCGATAATAATGCCAGAGGCAGGCAACGATCAGCTGGTCACTCGAGCCCACGAGGATGATCTATAAACCGGAAGTGGGCTGTTCTTAGGCATCGGCCGAGGCAATTCATCTCGTTAAGGGTCGGCGGGTGGGAGAGGGGACGCGATACGCGAGGGGGAATTGCTGAACGTCAACGTGTCATTAAGTCGAGTGCTGATGGCTAGTGGCTTTGGCGCGCGGCCGCCTGTTGAGCAGCGACGAGAAGCCTGAAAAAAATGGCGGCAACGGGCAGCGCGAGACTCCCTTTCCGTCTATGCAAATTGGCTCAATCATCATTTAAGCGAAATTGTCGGATTTTCTTTGCTTATGCCCCGACTCGCCTCTGCCTACCACATCCCCCCCGAATTCATGCGGTTAGGCGCGCCTTTTATTATTCTGCCTGATTTCTAATTAATGCCTCCGCAATTTCTGGATAAGGTGGATGCAAGCCACTCACACAAATCCAAAATTGCAAAATGTAGCTTTTAAAGCGCTCCTATTATTGGAAATGTATGACACTAAAGTTTTACTCTTGGGAATAATTTAAACGAATTTAAGAGGCTCGACATGTTTTATTGTTGCTGATTATGCGTCGAGTAATCATTATCTGGAGAGCATTTTTCTTCTCCACGTTGGTATGGATACGATACGATATGGATATGATACGATCACTTAATGCTGTAATGTAAAGGGAAAGGAAAATTATGTGTGCGAAAATTCAGTCTTTCATACAATTTAACTTTATCGGGTCATATTATAATGAAGAATCAAGGCTAACGTTAAGCAACTGTAATTTCGTAATAATTTGAAAATATACGTATTCGACGTTTTAATCATTAAGAAAAAAAAAGATAAGTCGTTGAGAGAAGAAAATCATTTTAGTCGTTCGTGGAATAATTAGTAGTAGATTCAAGACTTTTAAAGCTCTTGGAATGCAAATCTGCCTCATCCACAGTTTTTATGAATTGAAGAAAATTTGCAACGAATTTCAGTATAGGCGAAGAAGATGCCTAAATGGGCACATTTCGTCCCAATGATATTGCCATTATTTTTGGACTGTTGGTGGTGCACTGATTGTACCGGCAACGATTCATGAAAGTGTCATGAAAGTGACAATGACGCGCCAATAATTCGAAACAATTAGCGAATCACGTAATGACGAAGGAAGGCCGAAAGCCCTCAATCAATATTTTTCAAACAGAAAAAGGAAGAGTAAAGAAAAAAAAAGGGAAAAAAAGGGAAAAAAAGGGAAACTAAAGTCAGAGCCAGTCAATGAGGTATAATCATAGCCGATTGGAAATAAGCGAAATTTTTGAAAAAGCACGCGTGCGTGAAGTTAAATCGATCGCTGCAAAAACGACCACTTCTCGCGAATTCGCTCAACCCCATGCGGTCTCACGACGCCCACACACGGGTGGTAGCTCCCCACCCCCCACCCTCCACAGCCCCTCTACCCCCGTATTTCAGCACGTGTTGGCTGCGTAACCCACAATTGCACGTTACATAGTAGTAATGAGCGACTCGTATTTATATTAAATATTGCAGGAAGGAGCGAGCTCGCACTTTCATAGAAGTTCATACATGTTTTCGGAAGTTCTCGGTACTTGAGGCGGGAAATAGCGAGCAGGAAGTTTGAAGTCAGAGCCGCTCGATTCGTAAATATTCATTATTCACGAGAATACTTTACACTGATATTTATTTCTCATTATTATGCAATCCTTACCCGTTGAAAACATTGTTACAACAAACGTCCGAATACATATTATCCGTTACATAAATAGAATTTTTTCCTACCAAATAGGGTCTATGTCTTGTTAATATTCAAGCAGTATCGAATATCGTTTAGCTGATTGGGATATATCATCGGCCTATTATTATCATCATCCTCATCATCATCGTCCTCGTCCTCGTCGTCGCTATTATATAATTAATTACCTATTTTCAGCCCGCTGGTGTAAAAATGATTTCTTTCAATATGAAATAATTATCAATTTTATACTGGACATTATATTAAAACCAGAGAGAGAGAGAGACTAAATAAACACACCAAAATCCAGAAAGAAGATAAACCAAAAAGTAGAAGCAAGGAACGGGAAAATATTTACCTCGGGGCTCGCGCGTTTTATCGTCGCAACGTGTAATGAGCGGATTCGCATTGCGTGCGCACGTGACCAGGAAGAAGTTAACGATCAGTTCTCGTCGCTGCTGCGCTACAAGCCCAGTATTGTTAATTCCTTTCTCTTCCATTTTAGTTGCTAGTAATAGCATTTACATTGTATAGGCGACGAACGTCGCGTGATTGCCATTTTCGGGCCTCTACTTTCACGAGAGTATCACTTTTCGGCGCACTTTAAGGCCGCAATACTTACCGAGCGTTTATTTGTTATGGGAATGAAATGGCTGGCCTGATAGTTTTATGCGCGGCGCCCGTTTGTCAGTATTTTACGTCTTCTGCGAATCGCCCAAAGTGTCCCTGCTCACTCGAGCCAATGCCAGTTTCGTTACTCGCTAGCTCATCCGACAACCATTTGCCGATCTTGCGATAAATAATTGGTTTCCCTCGATAAGAGCCCCCTTGTTATTATTACTATACGTAAGCATCGGTTAACGTCTCGCTGCCAAAATATTCAGAAATATCTCGCATCACCGTCAGCCACATGGCCAATACTACACATGCAAGCCCAACGAGCCTTCAAAGCCTTAAATTCACACTTCCATTTATTTTGCAGCATTGCCGGACTCGCCATGATAACGTGCAAGTGCGATAATCGCCTCGGAATGCCGTTGCGCAACTAGAAAATTAGCTGCCGAGTGGCAAAACCGGCCTCTTCTCGAACAAAGGCACCATTTCCACAAGCTCTGACAATCAAATGGAAAAATCAGGCATCCAAGCCCTTGCCAACCATCGCCCAAAAACCAATGACAACCAAAATACAATTTCAAGCTGCCGACAAACCCACAACTGTCCTCCTCCCCACCGTGCCTACCAACCGCCCTCTTATTTCATCAGCGTCAATATTGAAGAAGAAGCGCCGCGACGCGCCTCTCCCCCCATCAACCACTAAGTCATATTATCATTTAGCGCACGTAGGCACCTCCGGCCCTCACCCAACACCACCACACCTCCCTTCCCACGAGTCACGTAAACAGAGCGGCTACTCACCACCACCACCGACTCGCCCACCTCCATTCCATTTCGGCTGCCGCCCCCTCCACCACTGCCACCCAGCAGTGCCACCGTCACCGCCACCGCCACCGCCACCGCCGCGACCTCGCCTAATAATGATAAGCTCAGGCCTCGCATCAAGAAAGAAGCCAAGATGGACCTGCCACGGCAACTCACTAGCTAATTGAGCACGCGCCCAGGAAGAAAGCGAGCACTTGGCGAACAATGGCCGCTGCCATTGACAGTCGGCGCACGCGAGCACATGCATAATGGACAGGAGGGCACATTCTAAAGCGAGGGCCGCCGCTTTGGCTTTTCATTTGCTAAAACAAATCGCGCCCGCTGCACTTAGCTGATGAGCGCCACCGCGCACTTCTCCCCCGCCTCCACCCCCCGCCTCCCAAGTCCCAATCGAATTTCAATGCGCGCGCGCGCGCGCCCCCTCGTAAATTTAAACCTCCCCCGCGCGGATTTGCATATAACGAGGCCGTGGCGCACGCACGTACGATACGCACGATCGATCGATCGTATGGATCGCGTCGCCAGGATTTCCGGGGCTTTCTTTATGCCGTCGCAAACGCCTTTTAATGCACGCCCATGAATTGATGAAGTTATTACGATGCAGCGCGGTTGAGTGGCCGCGGGCCGCTCGCGATGCTAATCCCGTTTTGCCCAACCGATTGCCGATCTATCGACTAAGGCTGAGGTCTTCCCTCCCCGGCCAAACGTGGCCCCTTTTCACCGATTCTCCCGATTTTCACCGATGGACACCCAATGGCCTGCACTGCGGCCTCGCAATCCCGCCAAAATCTTCCACACCTCACTTGCTTGCACATCGGGCTTAAGCATTAAGGCTTAACCGAGCCCACGTCACGTGGATAATTACGCGACAAAAATCAATTGAGGCTCTTGTCGGGACATTGCGATAAGTCAGTTGAAACACGAGGAGACTATTCTCTTTAAGCTTACTTCTTATTCTTTTCAGCCTCTACAGCCTTTTTAGCAATAAAAGAAAATACTCTGATATTATGATTGAACATATTATTAAAGAGATTAAGATAAAAGCGAGTCATTCTGGAAAGTCCATCAATATACTCGAGATACGTGAGATTTTCTATATCTCCAAATCGATCCAGAACTATATATTTCTCATTAATATCCTTTCAGTCTCTTTCTTTATCCACTTATTGAGCATAAGCAGTGCATGTGTATGTCAATCGTAAAATAAGGGTGTTAAGGTATTTATGGATTGTTTTTATTTGGAGCGCCTTTTCAGATTTCAAAGAATACACGATAAAAAATGAAATAGAAATTAGTAAATAATAGCTTTTGTGGAGTGATAAATTTTGCTTGGAATTTCAATTAATAAAATCCATTTCATGTAGAGTTAGAAGAATGATGCGTAAATATAGAAACGAATCGACGAGTGAAAACAATTCTCGCTGTAAAGTTCTTAGTTTAATTGGTGTAGTTTATCGACGCATAAATAAAGTTTGCGTACGACAGTACATGTTCTTTTTTATTTTTTCTTTATTATTATTATTGTTACTAATAATAATAATAATAAGAAGAAGAAGAAGGGGAAGAAGGAGAAGAATAAGCAAAACAATAACAACAACAATCATGATATTGTTATTATTATTATAGTATAGTTAATAATTTTTTATAACATCTTTACATAGTACGAAAAATATAATCTACTTTGCTTTTATAAACGTATCGCATTTCAGATAATCGCAATTTTTTCCGAGGATATTTTAAGAAAATGAAAAATTTTCATTTTCTAATCATCGAATATAATGTTTAGCCAAGTTGACATTAACTAATGACGTATTTAAAATTTACAAGCTAGTATTAAGCTTTTATATTGATTACATTTAAATTAGCTTTTTTTTTTTTAATAATATAAGCTTTTCATACTAAGCATTTAACTAGCATTTTCTGTGTTTCAAAATTTACCTTAATCCATAAATATAAAAGGTAGTAAATCTAGTTTACATAGATTATTAAATATTCAGATTCGTCGATTTATGAGGTAAATTATAGGTGGAAATAGCAATCTGATAATATGCAAATGAGAAGTAGTATTCCATATAAGATGATGGAAGATAAGCGATGAATCGTTTTTATTTTTTACATTTTGATTTACTATTTATCTAGGCATTGATTGATAGATATGCTAATAAGTGCTACACAACTTTATATTTGTTTCCCTATAAAGCTAATTCAGGAGTTCAAGCCCTACAAATGCACACAAACACAAAAGAACGAGAGCGCGACCGCGCGCACACACACCCACCCACGCACGCAAATCAATGTAATTCAATGGTAATCAATCATACATTTTTCAAAATAAACGAAACAGGATAAAATGTTATTTTGACGTTTATTTATTATACGCTAGGTGAATAAATTCGCTTTGTGCGATTAGTAAATTAGCAGTTACATTTTAAATACTGGATATATCAATTATCTCGTCAAACAGTCTTTCGTATTCGTTGTGCTCGATGTGAAAAATGTTGACGTTATCGGAGTCATTGAATGTGGTCCCTGATTTTTGTGACATTTGATCTTATAGTCTCTTTCATGTCCAAAGACCCTACATTCAATAATTTTGCAAGATTATCCCGTATAAGTAGCTTTACAAATTTCATTATTAATTCTGTAAACAGTATCCATTTTATGTACGTTGGTCAGTCCGGCTCCATGTAATTGGTAAACGCAATGTCACATGTTAATTATTTAATTAATAATTGTAATGCCTTAGGCCGTTATAATAATATTCGATCGGTGTAATACGTAATGTTAAGGAATTATTAATTAAATTACTTTGTAGCAGTTCCAATACCTGTGGGGCTTTATATTTATTTCTTATTACAATGTTTATTAGGGAGTCGCGCTCGTTTAATTTATGTATTTTAATTAAAATGGAAAAATGTCTTTAAAGTGTTTGTTGATTTACAAAATACTTGGAGGATTCGCTCTATCTCTTGGGCTCGGCAAAATACAATGCTTTACATAATTACTTAATAAATAATTAAGTTATTGTGTTGTAATAAATTACACGTTGAATATCATTAATGTTCGAGAAGAGAATTAAACGTCGTGTTTTTTTAAATATAATATTGTCGAGAAACTTCAAGATCACAATAATATTGTCGAGAAATAACGAATAATAAAAAAATATATCCGTTAATTTAAAATATTAACGAACTGCCCCCCTTTTATTTGATAAGGTTTAGTGTTGTTCATATCAGTAGTGCCAATAAAAGAAGTAAAAGAGGACAGCCTATGCGATGTCACTATATACATCTAAACAGAAATAATAATTCTCAAGTTAACGACATTAGACATATTATTTTAGATTATCTACTGCGTTCATACATAAATTAAAGTTTATTGATCGTAAAGGCATAGTTCGATCGATTCCCAGTGCAGACAAATTTTATAAGAAATAATCGCAGTTATGCCGAGTGTAGGCATTAAAGTAATATAAATTGCATTAGCGCCTCGAATGAAATAAAGCGAAGTTATATGTTACGATGCATCCATAAATATCTCGTGCACTTTCGTTCTCGTCCCCCGGTCGTTCGCTTATTAAATTTGAAAGTTATTTTTTATCTTTCTTTCTTTTTTTTTTGTTTTTATTGAATTTTCTCCCAAATCATCCAATTCACGCACCGACGTCATTTAGAGGGCGCAGCAACAACATCCACCGCAGACAAAGATGAGAGCAGAAAAACAGAAAATTGAAGGAAAACAGAAGCAGGCACGATAGAACTCCAGAGTGTTCATCTAAATGTACTCGACGTATTAGCTGCGCATAATGTTTGCCGTAGAAGTCATTCGCCACATCCAAGATATTATCGCGGAATCAATAAGAGGCGCCGTCCCCGCTATTGTTCGCCCACCCAATCGATCATACGTACATCGTAATACCTACATTTTCAACGATAATTCTTAACTCCTGCACTCCTCTTGGCGCGTCCATTCATTCCCTCCACTCCACTCCACCCCCCGGGCCACCCTCCGCCCCCCGCCCCCGCTCTCCCGAGCCCGCCCGAGCCCAGCGCCTCTCGACTCAATCCTCTTGACTAAACGGCCTGGTCTGGGGATTTGGCCGAGTGGCTGACGTGGATCGATGTAGACGCGCGTCGAGGCTATCAGATCCTCGATCTCGAGTCGCTGTCCGGGCCAGCCGCGTCTGCACCAAGAATAATGAGAGTACATTGGCAGTGAAATAGTGTACAGATTGCGTGACATGCCGTAGCGAGGAAAGGCTTTGTGGCCTCGCTCCCGTTCAATTATCATGAGTATAAGCTTTAACTAATGACTCTTTCACTTTTCTTAATGGACAGGACGCTTTCCCGACGGCTCTTTGCCCTCTACGTAACGTGGGCGGGCGGGGCGGGGGGCGGGAAAACTTTTGTTTTTACGAGCCGCGCCAACTTTTTTATTGACACGCGTAAACTTCTTTACGGCCTCATGCCGAATATTTACAAATGTAATGCAGTCGTTATGAAAATCGCGACTCTTATTATGCCATTCTCAAAACAACGTACCAACTCCTGCTCTTCTTAAACGGGAGATTCTTGCATTCCGAAGTCTTGGGGAGTGCACGAGGGAGGGCCCGAAAACTTCTATTTCCCTGCGATAGTAAAAGAGTTCAAATGGACCGCAGAGAGCATGGTACACGTCCAATACCAAGGTTCTTTGGCAATGATGAATCATTTACAGGACTTTTCTCCCAGGCTTTTCCCCCCACCATTTTAAACGTGTGACTGGTGTGCGTGAATGCTGAAGTTCGGCAAAGTTGTGCATTTGAGTTTAGTGTGTGTACGCGGGGGAATAAGTGGAGTAGGCGTTTAGCTAGTCGTACGACTCCTCGTGTGTTTTCTTTCTTCTTTTCTTGTCCTTTCGAAATAGGTGATATAGGTGCAATAGGTGATATAAAGTTAAATTAATGCCTTTAAAATTTCGACCAAAGTTATGTAATAGAGACAAATTGCCGCGACGGCACATATAATAAGATGGCGGAGCGAGCTTTTTTCTTGTATCACAGTGCCTATTAGTTACGAGACTTTCCCGCGAAAATAATTATCGAAATCACTTTTACTCTCTTCGTTAATTATCCAAATTACCAAGTTAATGTATCACTTTGGAATTTTAATACTTTCCTGGCTATTCGATTCATTAGAACTTTCACTTAAGATTCACTAGAGCTTTCATTCACTGCAGCCGCCTGCATAATTTATTGCTTAACATTTGTATCGGCTTCCTGTTTATTTTCAAACGCGTACAATCAACGCTGTGGCCCGATGATTATTGTCCGTGGCTGCAAATTATAATTCTTCAACGAGTTAATTAGTCTAATTCGTTGATATTGAAGGGGCTATTAGCGAAGTGGTAGTTCAATAAAGAGAGTCCAGAATTCGTCAATTAGCTTAATGCAGGTCGGCAGTTGCAAGCAAGTGAACCAAAGACGAGTCAAGTGATGTTCAATGCAGAGGCAAGAACAGTAAATAGCAATAAATTCGTTGTTGTTTTAGTGAGCCAGATATGCGCGAGTTTTGACTGCTAAAATGACAGCCGACAGAACAAATTCCTCGGTGAGTAGAGTAAAGTTGCCAGTCGGAGTAGTAATCGGAGTAGTAATGCTCGGGGAAGGAAGGAATGGCCGATGGCGTGGGGGGTGTAGCGTCGGGTAGCGTCGGGTGCACATATCCGTCATTCATCGTCGGAGGGACGATAAATGCAAAGGGACCGAATAATATCTATTAATTATGCGGGGCGATCGGGAGGTGAGCGGGAGGGCAGAGCCACGGGAAACGCGCGAAACGCAGACGAAAGCCGAAAGCAGAGGGCAATAAACGATGGGACGGTTTATCACGAAACGGAATTAAACGGTTTACGACTGGACCGCAGATTAGTGCGTGGACGAGCGGGAGATGGGGGGAGGCGATGGCCGGGGCGAGGGTCGGGTTCTTGGAGGCCGGTGACGAGACTAGGGCGAGAGATTGTGGATTCGTGGCCCCTCGTGGCCCCTCTATCTCGATCTATCGACGACGAGTTTGGTTGAACGGGATGGGCCAGTCCTCGGGGTCAGCTCGGCTCCGCGCCCTCTAGCGGCTCATCGATCGGAATCCTCGATTGTGTTTTGTGGGCCGAGGGCGGCGATTGGCTGCTTTTCTTCGCTGCGTTTCGTTTAGTTTTGCGCCCCCGTGCCATTTTCCTATTTTATATCGCGATCGGAAGCGCGGCGGGGCATTATTTTCGTTATCCTCGAGGCGAGCGAAAAAGCCGAATGGCCGTACGGAGTTGTTGCGGTGGGTGGCTTTTATATTCGCGACACGCTCAGGAAATTGTAGATTTGCTATCCGAGACTTTTGCAATCTCTTATGCGAATCTAAGCGTGGATTATTACATTTTCAGCATTTAAAATTGTGGCCGCGCATCGAGACAAAGCTTTATCTAATAATACCGGGAATCGAGGGATTCTTATCGCGTTACCTGCCCTAATAAATAACCTGGCCGCTAATTGCGATTGGCTTCATTTTTCAATAATAAATGAGCCGCCATTTGTCATTCTTTCTGATTTGAGGCTCTTGATTGTCGTGCTCGCTCGCGTGTACGGCAAGTGGACGAGGAACTTTTAATTTTTACCGACTCGGGCGAAATGCTCGCGCCTAGATTGTCACCGTTTCCATAACTAATGTCACCTGTGACTTTGTATCGGCTCTCCTATCCTAATATTTGCAAATCCCTTCGTCCATTCGACGATTATTCTAGTGCCTGCCTATCTATTTTGTATAATGCCTCGCGTTATCGCACTCGAGTACTTGACTTGTATTTTAATCCAGAGATTATTTTGCTCACTCGTCCTTTACAATTTTCTCCTTTGCTTTTCTGCACAGGCGAAAGCAATGCGTATCGCGTCTGCAATACCTCATGTTCCCTGATCGACACTTTATTTTATAATTGCACAATTTCTGCAACCACGAGGCAAGCCTACTGTTAAACCGTCACTGTTGAACTGTCAATCGTGTCTCCAGAATATCCGCAAATGTTCTTTCAATTATGAAAATCTCAACAATCATCTTTGAACTGCAATTGCGAAATTCCTAGGACTTGGGACATAATTCAACATGAGTTTTCCACCTCACGATGCATCCCAAGACGTAATAATCGCAAGAGTTGATAATTCTTAAAGTTTAACGAAGAAGTATTTGATTTGGCACGAAAGTGCTTCCTGCTCCTAATGAAAATTTTATTAACGATCAAAGGGATGATTTGAGGCACGTGACGAGAGGAGTGAAATTCCGCTTGGCTACCGACCTAAAATTATTCACAGTCCTATTCCGCGCATTATAACGTAATAATTATAATACAGCAAGGATTATCATTATTCATGCGACGAACAATGTATATCGCGCGCCATCGAGTCCGAAAATATGGGATAAAATGACAAATTAAGCGGGCGCTTTGTGGATTATTAATTATTGAGCGCCGTGCGAGTGACAAAGTTTACGACGCATGAGTTGGCCCTCCTCCATCGGGTAATAAGTTTGTAAATTCGGTCAGTTTTCACAGAGCTTTAACACTCGGTTTACCAATAAAGGGTGGCATTCGAGATTGTTTACGTGGACGTTTTCACTGATAATTGAAAATACAATCTGCCGCTCGATAGTAAAAAGGACGTCTCAAGTTCATTACCAAGGTTAATTAGAAAATGAACGAGTGAAAATCAAGCTCTGCAAGCTCGAGCGAAAGCTCCTCTGTCATTCCAAATTATTCATCAAGTGCTAGACTAAGCTTGCGGCTGCCAAGTCGAGTTATTCGCAAAAAATATTGCCAAATGACTTTTTATTGCGAAAATCGTGAAAATCGTGCCACATTGATTCCTCCCAATTGCATTATTTATATCCTTGCTCGTTCAATCCCTTATAATATCGATAACATTGAATACTCTCGCTTTCCATAGCTCCACTTGCACGTTTATCGTATTACTCTTGGAGCAAAGTCTATTAAGATTATTCGACCAATGATGATCGCAACTTCCCTAATTGCCCGACTCGAGGAGCTTTTTTCAAAAAGAACATTTATCTACTCTCTCTCTCTAGAGCGTAATCGGCCGACAGCTGTAATAAAAACAAGTCAAACGGAGCTCGTGCAAAGGCGTCGACGCAATCGGTACAGTCCATAAAATTAAAGAAAGACTCGCTCCCAACCCCCCCCGGCAATAGTAAGCGGGGCTTCGTGTGGAAGTGAGTCGGTCGCAATAATACTAATACGCTTGGATCGGCCGGCATGGAAGGCCAAAGCGAGGCGAGTGGGGCCGCGAAGGCAGCCCCGCCAGTCGTGGAAAAGAAGTGGGAGGCTTTAACGTCTCGGAGATCGCGAGCGTAAATCTCGCGAGGGGTAGGGTAATGAGTTTTCCCTCGCGCGCGCGCAAAATCCCGGGCTATCTCCTTGCGACTTTTCGAGTTATCAACGGGGGGCGCGCGGGGCTTTTATTAATGACAGCTAGACGAGTGCGCGGAGGGACCGAGGAGCGGATAGAGAGATAGCGAGGCCCCCGCCCCCCCTACGGCTCCCGGCTTTATGGGAGGACATAAACTCTAAACTGATTAACAGTGGCCGCTACTCGTTGGCTTTCTCGCTCGGGCTCCAATATATATGCAATCGGCCCCCCCCCCACCTCGCTTTTCTACGCGAAACTACTGCCAGAACTCGGCGACGCCACCCCCTCCCGTACGTGCGTGCGTGTGCGCCTCCTCGTCTCGTTAGCAATGGCTCGCGCGACGCTCCCACCCCCACCCGTCCGTCGGAGAGTCCAGTGGCCCCGGGTTTATGGGCCATCGTCGCCGGAATTAACATTGCCCAATTAAATTGATAGATGTCTGGTCCACCATTAAATTCCCATGGACCGGCTAAAATTGCGCGTAAATCACGAACTTCCTAATTTTGCGGTGCCTCCACGTATCGCGGGGCCCTCCTCGCTCTCGGCTCGGCCGCCTTTTCCCGATCATTCCGACTGGCCGCGATCTTCCTGGCCACGATCTTCCTGGCCACGATCTTCCTGGCCCCAACGACCTCCGTCGGCAGCTTACGCGCCCCTCGGCTAACCCGACGCTTAACGCCAATTGCCGCACCCCGGGAGCTCCACTGACTCTCCTTGCCGCAAACGATATCCACCGAGAGCGCTGACGTATTGCTAATTTGCGAGGCATTTGCAGTCTCGAGTCCCAGCCTCAATCATTCACTGGGCCATGATTGCATTGCCGGCGCGACATCGACCTATTAAAAAAAACAGATAGTACCAGTGAATAATAGACCATTCGATTCGGGTGTTAAATGACGATTATTTAACGGCGATTGTTTAATGCTTTGGCAATGGATTCCCCATAGACGATCATTGCCAGCTAATACTGTTCTTTTCATTGAAGGTGTTTACTCTTGAATTAATAATGTAGAATTGAAGAATGCACTACGATCGATAATATCGATGAGAAAGAATTATTGTGCCACCGTTGTAATATTACTGTTTAATGCGATGCAGTAGGAAATGATTTAGATTGGTAAACTTTTTTTAATAGACACGCGAGATCTATGGAGTGGAAGTTGAGCTATAATTCGTATCGGAAGATGATGCGCAGAGTAACAATTATAATAAAAACTGTAATCATTTGAAACGTGCATTACGACAATTATATTCTCTTGGCGTTGTTTTAAATCCCAGTCTGCATAGTATTATTATATTATATATAATGGCGCCCTGTATACAGCTATTAAAATTAATATGTTGCCAAGATAAGACTCGGGTGTATTGAAAAAATAAACCTTACAATTAGGCTTGTGTTTCTTACACAATGATATAGCTTTAATTATAGAAAATGCTAAAGTTGCGCCAAGTTATCTAATCGTATACTTATTACTCGTAAAATATATCAAACAAAACAAAAAAAGAAAAAAAACCAATCAAACGTTTCTCTACAAATGTCTATATTTTTATAAATAGCAGCGACAAGTGCAATCAATTCCTCTCATTACGCAGGTTATATAATAAATATGTGTTTAAATAGCGCATGCGCGTAAAAGTCCTTGATTTGACAACTGGATACCTGACTGACGTCAAATTTTGCCAATTCTAGTTCGTCATAAATGATGTGGCACACTAAATCACGACTATTTGATAATACCTCGGTAACGTTATCTATCGGCACTCCTGGCTTTTCCATTATTAATTGATCTACTCGTGTCAGAGAAGTACCGCCAGGTTTATTGCACCGCGAGAAGACTATTTGTCCCGTATATTTGAACTTTGAAGGGAGTAAGATTGGTGAAATATTTGGCGTATTCGTAAAAATATAACTACGCTTTTATGTGCCCTTGAATCCCCGGAAATTTCGAAAGATTTCCAGTTGAATTATGCGAGGAAGAAGTCAGTGTACGCTTTTCTCATGTCGGTCACAATATTTAATGATACATTGCCGATATCGAACATAATATTCCCAATATTATAATCATTCTGTGACTCAATCTCGCTTCCTTCGTGAATTTAGCATTTTCACTGGTTAAACACACTTACGTGGAAATTCTTATATCTGGAGAATTAAAACTGAATGAGAGAATTTCAGGCTTAAGGAATTCAGAATGTGCTATCGAGAATCCAAAATAATTTACACGTTGAAATTGTATTACTACTAATTTTAAGGATTGCATTTAGTTTTACGTTATTGGTTATATTTTGTTGTTATGACATTAAATAATGCGCAATAACATGGAGGTAAGATTATTTTTCACACTTGACTTATCGACTACATTAAATAATAAATAAGTTAAAATGCAAAAAATACTCTGAAAATTGTAAACAATAATTTCATCGATGCTGCCCAGAAATATATTGTAATTTTATCGGTTTCATTCCTTCCATTGAACGAGCCAATAAATAAAGCACAGCCTCGTAATTTCTGTAAAAAGTAATTTCATATTGTTTATAACGATGTTCACGTCCAGAGTGAGAAATCAAGATGGAGAGAGAGAGAGAGAGGAGGGAAAAAAGCCTGTGCGTATATATACGCCGATCCAACGATTTTCTCGGACAAATCAAAGCACCGCAGCCGCCGCCCCCGCCTCCGCCACCGCCGCCACCGCCGCCGCCCACACTCGCCTACTTCATCATGCAGTTTAACGTTATCTGTCACGTGTCACCGGTTCCCTATATTTTCCACCCAGTAAACTCACTTCTCCGCTATATGCGCGTACGCCCCAATGTCGGCTTGCATATTTACTTGAAGTGTAAAAAATGCCTGATGAAAGAACACTGCGCCGTAGACAAGAGGGAAAAATAACTGGAAAACTGTGCTTTATCTCGTTGCGTCAGCTGACTCTAAAATGAGCGTAATAACCCTATGGCATACTCATAATCGAAACTCTAAAAAGATATTTTTCCTTGCCTCTGTTCATTTTTACATTTTATCTTGACGATTGTCCGTCGAAAATTTTTTTACTCATAAACAAGTGACGAATTATCTTTATTAATACGTCGAATTGATTTTTCAATAAAGTCCTAATATACGATATTACCTTGGCCTTTTTTAATTATAATGATTAATACAGGATTTCAGTATTTCTGAATTGGAGAAAAATGGATTTTATAAAAATAAAAATTAAAATAATTAATGACGAATTGATGTTATGTACTGGCGTGTGAGAAAAAAATAGGCATTGAAACAGGTAATATTTTTTATCGTTAAACGATTGAAAATTCGCATATAAATATCAATAACTTTAATATAATTCCGTTTCACAGCAAATCCCTATCTATTCGCTAAATTTTCTGATCAGTTAATCTTAATAACAGAAATTATCGAGTATAAAGCCAGACGTATAATGTTAATTAAATAATAAAATAAAATAAAATAAATAAATAAATAAATCAAATAAGAAACAAAGAAGTTGTATTATATTGTTTCACCACTTGTTCATCGACACATGCACATTAACCGACATTGTCAAACACAATAACAATACTCTCTAATATAATTGGTTTTATAAAAAAATTATTACTACTCACTTTTATTTTATGATAAATTTCGTCTTCCATTTTTATTAACTCTCTGCGCGATTCCATTGTAATTGACAGCTGTAAATTTTATTCCCAGCAAGACTCGTATGCAAGTATAAAAGAGAGTGGGGGGGTGGGGTGGATGTGAGTGAGGGAGGGTGGGCGAGTTGGAGAGTGGGAGGGAGAATATTGCTGTAGGTAATGCCTGACTGATACATCTCGAATTTTAACGATGATCCAGGCAATAACTTTGGGCTTAACCACATTGCAGTGAGTTGTGGTCCACGCAAGATCACCAATCATTGGTTATACGTCCCGCGTAATTAACTAATGTTCTTCCCCATGTAAATTAGTGTCGTTCTCGCGCACTAGTGGCTGGCCCAGTGGACTCGTATTATCGCGATATATTTTCGGCAGGCCGGTGTTATTCAGCGGGGAATCCGACTTTTCCCAATTCCCGGCTCTCCCTCTCCTCCCAACAACACCTCCAACAACAAGCGCACCGCCGATATAATAATAACGGGAAATTGCGTTAAAAACCGATCGATCACTCGCCTCTAATAGTCGTTTCCTCACCACTCGTACCAACTGATAAAAAAACGTAGGCGTCCACAATTGGATCGAAAGTAGGAATAATTAATTAATTAATTGGCGATTACAGGAGAGCGTCAACTGGGAATGAGACGAGGCGGGGAGGTTCAGGTCGCGTGTCTTCCTCTCGTCGGCGGCACATCGGGGGCCCATGAAAAATCATTTCCGTTGCTGCGTTTGCCGGCATTGCACCCAGAAGAGGCCCTGAAATCCTGCAGCTCGTTGGGCTGTCTTGGGATATTATGGGCGAGGGCAGGTCGTTTCGCGGGATATAAAGAAGGAAGAGGGAGGACGGCAGATGTCGTGTCATTAATGAAAGCGCGTGACTGCACGTGCGCTCGTGGCGCGCTCGTACACCAAGTGCGCGCGAGGAGTCAGCGAGTAAAGTAAAAGTGCAGTAATAAAGTAGAGGGAGGGGTGGAGCTAAATTTATTCAGCATGCAGTTAACGCGCCCGTATGGCATCGAGTACTCGCTCTTTACACAATGTTTTCCATTTGACATGGCATCGCCCTATAAAATAATGCAAAATGCACGGGACTTTTTATTAAGTATGAGATACGAGCGGAGAGGGTGGTCGGGGAGGGCATTGGAGGCTATTTTACGCGTTACTCGCTCATTATTATTGCGGCAGACTTATAAGTACTTAAAAGATTGTGGAATTTACTAGTTGAGCTACAACTATTTGCCGTGGTAATGTGATTGTCTCGTTGATGGTCGCCTTAATTGAGATCCTGATTTTCGTAATAATAATTAGGTATTTGCCGATTGGTAAATAATGAAAATAAATAGAATGACTTTAATATTATGGTTCGACGTAGGAAATTGAATTTTATCCGCTGATATGTAATAAAGGACAATAAATTGAACAATGTCGCAGGCGATGCGGGGCTCATTTGAATTTAAGATTTCACTTGCTTTTGCCGGTGAAGTTAGATCGTCATATGCAAACTTTTGTAATTAATTTCAATGTTTATAAAATGATAATTGTCCTCTCGGAAAGGAACTTGAACTGAACTTCATGCCAGATGACCTCATAATGGCCCAAGAAATAATATCAAATGCTGGGACAAGTTATTTCAAAAACCAATAATAATTGTCCAAAGTTTTTGCGAATAAAACTTATTTTCTATGCAAAATCATGCTGATTTATTTCATTGCGTATAATAGTAAGAACCGCAGTGGAATGGCTATTTACGAGATTTATTACGATAAATACGAGATAATGTCAAATGTATTTCACAGACATACAGTATTTCCGATAGAGGCTGCTTTTTCCAATCTAAATTACCTAAATATATTCATTCGAAGCATTCATTCTACAATAACATCATTATTAGTACATTAATACCATTGCAGGCACATCCACATACTTATAAATCGTATCCGATGAAATTCGACATCTCTGCGAGATAAATCTTTAGTATTCCAATGAGATATAGTTATTGACGCCTTGATTCATCTCGATAGAAAATCATAGAGCACCGGCTAAATCTCGTTATCAGTTATTATTAGTAATCTATCGGGCGTATATGTGCATGCTTAGATAGTATTGCAGGTAATTTGCCAATAAATAAAAATCTCAGGCCGTAGAAATTCGATTATATGCGTATGTGAAAGAACATGAACAGACAAATGACTTTTACTTCTCCTCGTCAAAGTTAATCAATTAACAAAGTATCTTAGCAATATACTATACTTTTATTTCACGCTAATGTTTGTAAGATTTTTTTTTTTTTTTTTTCCAATGTTGCCAATTCCCCCTAACCATAATTATCTTCGTATTACTCTTCAATTTAGACGAGATTTAGAGATTGGAACGAAAGTTAATCAACAAAAGGCCCGCATTCAGTATAAAATCCATCGCCACAAAAGTAAAGAATACTATCGTTAACATCCACGAAGCCTCCTTCCTTAATTATTCGTAATAATAATCTGCGAAATCAGCGTTCTTCCTACGGATTTCCTAGCCGAACTCTGCACCAATGCACAACTCGGCGTTCGGCAATGCTAACGAAGGAGCCGCATCGACGAGTAAATCGATTTCTGCCACGATCACGAAAACAACTCGATGCCTACGACACTTGCAGCCAAACTCCCACACATTCCAATCTCAGTGCGAGAGAAGCTCGGGCGCAAAAATGCTGCTCGAGGGAGAACATCGGCGGAGAATTGGAGAGGAGTGACGTGCAAGTGAGAGAAATGGCGAGCGAGCCGGGGGTCTGATGAACGGGAAAGTGGCGCACATCGAGGCCCTCGGGCTAATAGGGAAAAGAAGGTAAGTAGGGAGGGAAGGGGGAAGCCGAAGATAAGAATCGGCTGGCGTACGGCTGCGTATGCGCAAATAATCGAGGAGTCCGAGACCGAGCGACGCGCCCGTCTCGCATTATAGGCGGCGTCTGTCGCGTCACTCGCCCC